>JARFXV010002242.1:0-215969 GCA_031761425.1 Cosmopolites sordidus
TATGAGAAAGAGAAACGCAAATATTTTATGTAAATATTTATTTAGTCTATTATATAATTAGCATTATTATTTACAATTTTCTGCCAATATAGTTGTAGATCCATAATGATTTTTTTCTCAAAAATTAGCATCGTTATTACCAAAAAATCGAGTCAATTGTGTGTTTTTCACCTCTTCTGTTTTAAAATTTAAAGATAAATATTTTCTATTTAAACAATTATGGAGGGAGAGCTACAGATGGTAGTCCAAGGGTGCATTGACCCTTGTGAAATTAGGTTAAAGATCCTAATTAACGCTCAGGAATTTTTGCCGTGTCCTGATTAAAACGTGTGGTTTTACAACAGTTTTGTGCATTATTAGAAAAAATAAGTAGTTTAATAACGAATGATTTTCTTATTTGTTAATTGTTTCCATTCAATTATTGGTTATTCGAATCATTCGTTATTTTTTTTCCACGTTAACTATTCGTAATTGTTATTTGAAACCTATTTTGATTTTTTTTAAATCATTAAAATTTTATACTATTAACGAATAAAGATGATCAATATTGCCAAATACTGCTTAGAAAATTAGCTTACCAATTACGAATACCAAAAAAATTAAAGCCAAAAATTTCAAAACGTATATATAAAGATACGTTTATATATATATATATATATATATATATATATATATATATATATATATATATATATATATATATATATACATGCATATATAGAGAGATATATAATTAAAAATTATAGCTGTTCCTAAGATTGTTAAATAAAAATAACCGAAACGTAAACAAAATAATAAAAAAAATATCAGACTGGGTATTTTCGCTTTTCTAAAAGTATGTTTATAGTCTTAAAACGGAATTTCACATTCTATATACTCGAACTGGAAAAGAACATATTTATCTCTTCTGCACGTGTTCATAATTAAAGCACAATTAAAAAAAAATATTTTTGGAAATTTTCTAGGCAATTTCTTTCTAGGCTTAACTCTTTTTCCAATTTCCATTTTCAATATGTTTCACTCTCAAACAGCACTTTAATTTAATAGCTGGCACTAATTATGATAATATGCAATTTATATATATATATATATATATATATATATATATATATATATATATATATATATATATATATATATATATATATATATATTAATTGACAGAAAAACACCCAGGAGGGCCTGTTTGATTTTACTCATTTTAGGAAAACATAGGTACAATAGCAAATAGTAAACACTTTTTGAATAACATAACATAGTTTTTGAATAAATGACTGAATAAACGATTACGAATAATTGGTTGAGGAGGGGAATAAGAAATCATCTACCACGTAGAATTTAGATTACTGTAAAAGATGTTTTCAAGTATGGTTTCATATTGCCTAAAATTGAAGACTCGACTAAACTCGAAAATTGAAGAACACCCGACGCCCAAAGCGCACACTAGAAGCTGATATTTGACGGTTTGATTTGTGGCTGGCTAGAAATATTTGATTTGTGGATGCGTGTAGGAACAAGACCTACCTGTACTGCAACTTCTTAGTTCTAGCTCTTTCTGTTATTCATTAAATCAACTTTATATTCAAGAAGCAAATAAATACTATTTCAACATGATAATGCGAGGAGTTTATTTGAACTTTTGAACAGGGCCGTGTCCATCTGACATCAGGGCTAGTCAGATTTCTGACTTTCACCCTTATATCATATCTGGGGCATAATGGTTAGAATGATAGGAAAGTAGCCCCCGGATACTTGAGACCGATTCATGCCTTAGACGAATTATAGATAGCTTGGAATACAGGACCTCAAAAAGGAATAGACCACCTCATTCAATCGATACTAAGACATGTTGGGAGTGTGCTGATAAATGGGGTGTTTATTTCATCAACCAGATTATGGAATATGGGGGAAAATGAATTTGCATTAAATGTTGTCGAGAAAACAAAATTTCTTGTGCATTAAAAATATATAAAAATGGTGTAGAATGAAAGAAATGTTTACAAGTGGTGCAACGACATTAATGAAAGCGGAGAAGCAGAAGCAAGGTTCTTCTTCAATCACTGGAGAAAACTTTACCAAAATCAAGGACTCTGTTATTTGGGGCATCTCCTGGTCTGTCTCCTTTGTCGTCTCGTTTTGTTCAGTTGTCAGATGATTTAATCTATCAGATCAAAATAATCTGAATCTGAATTTATCAGAAATATATCAGATTAAATTAAATCATCTCCTGATTATGCTAACATGGCTAGCAAAACGTGCGTCGAGAAGTTTAAAAAGTGGTTTGATGTTTAGTGGTAAATCTCTTCGAGTAAAATAGTTTCACACCGAAGGTTCCAATAAAAGAATTGAACTGCATTTTATGACAATCATCGTCGTGTTAAATTTGACGTATAGTATTGAAGAGATGCTTTCTTTGGATGTTGATATTCAGAAATGTATAAGATCTTTGTTTATATAGGTTGTATATTCAACAATCAAGTGAGTTTCGTACTAAAGCTAAACCAAAGTAAAAAAAAAACACGCCAGTCAAAAATCGAAGTCATGTAACTGTTTCTTCGATTATCGATATTGTCCACAGAGAGTTTTTTTTTTATTTAATTAGAATATGCAAGAGCTGAAACCTATTATCCTTTTAAAAGCAGGTAATTGCACACGTAATGTTATTCGAAATAATTTCAACTGTGTCCGATAAATCCGTTTAAGAGTAATTTTTTCTAACAACTTTCGATTTTTTTAACCACCAACAAACAATTCATTGACATTTGTATAATAAAGATTTTTATCGAATTCCCTCGCTGATAATGATAGTTAATGTCGCATTGTCATCGCTTTTGTTGCTTGAAAAATTACGACTTAATTTTAACGAACCGAGGTTACATAAGGAAAAGAACGATAATGATCATCTATTAACTTTCGTAGCATCAAATTTAAAGAATTCCAAACACTTACGATTCGAAACAGGCATCATACGCCACAACAATGAGTTCTTTGTATTGTTCGAATTGACACGTATATCAGGTTTCGAATTTCATTAAAAAAACTTAAACAAACTTCGAACAATGTAAAATGACGGTGCATAATAGAAGATATATCATTTGTGGTATTGTATGAGGATATTGAAGATCCTCTTTCGCAAGGTGACTTTAGCAACCTTGACATCATGATATGAAAACAATGATGTTATTTTTCGTCAAATGTAGGCATAATAAATTTCATTGATACATTGGTTTGATTCCCTGTAATAATATATCAAATATTTCCACTAAAAAATATTTTTTAAGCGTTATTTTACTTTAACGGAATTTCTTTTTCAAAAAAATTGAAGAATTATTGACAAAAACTGCCATTTAATCAAAATAGTATGTACGATTCTTTCTATTCGATGACTTTTTTCTATCCCTTCTGTAGCTGCATAATCCCGCGATCAAATAATTTCTTAGGCTAAAGAACTGATTCAAGTGATTTGTCAAGTTTTCCAAGGAAGTAAAGTTTTTAGCGTCTGAGCTGTTTTGAAGGGAGCAATAAATGGTAGTAGTAAGGTGCAAGGTCGGTAGAGTGAGGTAGATTGATCAAAACATCTCAGTCCGGTTATAAAACTTTACGTCGGGTGACCAAAAACATGTGTGATTTAGAATTTTTTTGATAGAGCGCAATGCGTTTTTTGATGGCTAATTCATTCCACTTTTGGTCAATTATACGGTTGAGGACCGGTTCTACAATGCAAGAATATACCAGGTATAAGCTATACTTCGAATAAGATTTGAAACGCCTGTTCTACAGAAAGGACTTATACCTGCTTATACTTAATATAGCTTATTCCTGGTATATTCTTGCATTGTAGATCCGGCTTTTAATTAAAGTATTTAGGTAACAGCTCATAATAAACGATTCCCTTTCAGTCCCACCAATTCCATTGCATAACTTTTTTTAATTGTAAGCTGACTTTTTGCGTATCTCCATTATCTCCATGTTTACGTCATGATCTCTTATATTATTATTATTATGTTATCTCTTATTTATTATTGAATACAATCCATTTTTCATCAGCTGTAACCATCGGCTTTAAAAATTGACCGATTTCGTTGATCAAGAATGGTAAACAGAAATGCGGTTTATCAAAATTTTCTCTGTTAACTTACGCGGCACCCATATATCGGCCTTGCAAACCTTTCAAATTGACGAAATTGTCTTGATGTTGTTGACTTGTTGATTCCAAAAATGTACTCGATGTCTCGAGTTTTTCTCTGACGATCACTTTTGATTAGCGCAAATATTTCGTTGTTATTAGCCCCGACCAATCCGCCAGAACATGGTGCATCGCTAAAATTAAAATTGTCTTCACGAAACTTTCTGAACCAGTAGGTCGAATTGTCAACTGTAACCTCACCGAACATAGTAGATATCTTCTTTTGCGTCTTTTAAACATTCTGGCTTTTTCGGAAATAAAAAAGCACAATAAACATATTATGCTTTTTTATTTTCAACAGAAAATGCTGCATATTTAATGCTTAACAAAATTTCAAAAACACTACCAAATAACACATTTTTTATACAAGTATTCTTTGAAATTCCTTCTGCCAAGCAACAATGAAACTATACAAAAGAATATAAACTCATGAAGAGAACAACAGTTCGATTTTGCGATGCAATGCCATTTAGCGCCAAATATGGAACGAAATTTCACATTAACCTAATAGGTCGTCCGTATCATTATGTACAATGAATGATACGTTGTTGAGATATAACCTTTTTTAGACATATAGTTCTCATTTCAGTTTCATAAATTTCTGATTATATGCGAACACGCTTCAAATTATAATTTATAAATCTTGTGCGAAAAATGATGGGTACTTGAAATTTCGTTTACAGATGTATCAATAAACGACGAGACGATTTCTTTTCATTTGTCGTTTACTGTATACTCTATTTGTAACTATAATTTGTGGGCCATCATCGTCGGCTTGTCCCGATTTACATTCATTAAAACACTATTTGTAAAATACCATTAAATATTTGCAATATTTAAAAATAAGAAAGATTTAAATTTAAATAAAAAAAGGATTAATAATTTTAAGTGTAACCACTAATTCATTTCGAAGGAATGAGTACTGAGAGGTATATAAAAATTATGGTCTATGGTCATGATTATTCATCATTACGATACTTTCTTTATGAAGTACCATAATATTGAATAATATTTATATAATAACACACATTTGCCTCTGTTTAATATGTTTCGTTTATACATATTCATATGTATCAATATATCGTTTGATACAGTATTTACTACGTTGCTGCTTCTAGTAAACTTGAGATTGAAACACTTCTGAAAAAAATTCTGAAAATTAAATTCACAATGTTTAAAAGTGAATAATTAATAATTAGACTTAATATGAACAGCTTTGTTTTTAATAGTGAATATAGTATATCAGGAAGAAAGTAAATTTTAAACTTTGCAGACTAAGATAAATAATTAATTTATGTGCCTTTTGGCCATTTTTAATAATACGGATGAAAGCATTGTCCAGATGTTTTCTTTTTATTAATTTATATAATTCTTTCATGTAACAGCCATTATTCTAACTGTCAGATGGTAAATAGATTTTAAAATAGGATTGTCGCCAATTGTATTAGATAATTCTGTTTTAGATACTATTTTTCGTTGTAAAAGCCTTTTAGCGCTTCCTGTAACAGAAATCATAGCAGTCTAAATCTTTTTATATTTTTTCTTATTATGTTTAGAGAAAATGTGTGTTTAATGTGTTTTTAACAAATTTAGTTTTGTCAACTTACTACTTAGCCAAATACGAACGAAAATTATGGGCTCCGATACATTTAAATAATGAATTCCACCTTGAAGCCTATCAGAATTTTTAAAAATGCCAATTAAAAAAGAAAAATTTAAAATCACTTGTAATAACTTCAAAAAACGTCTAACTGAAATTGCTACTACTGTGTGTTTTGTATAGAATGGATCCCAAAAAATATTCGGACACTCTATTTAAAAAATCATTTTAGCAGTTCCAATTTACGCAAAAAAAGATATATTCTTTCCCCTTTATTTTATAATATAAGGAGACATAAAATTACTAATAAAGAGACTTTAAAGAATATGTTATTACAGGAATTGAATAAAATCGACGTAAATTATTTAAAAAAATTGGTGGTATCCCTGCCAGAACGCTTAAGAAATGTAATTAAAGTCAAAGGTTAAAGGTCATACCAAATACTAAAATATAAGCTAATTTTTTTATACAGTTAATTGTTTTGTTGATACTAATTAATGTCCGTATATTTTTCAGACTCTAAATTTATAAATTGATCTTTTTTTATTTAATACTTAAATTATGGTTGTACTAGAATGGTTTATTAATCGCTCTAATAAATTCTTTTTTGTTATTTTTTTTTAATTTTCATAAGCACACTTCTAGAATTCAATTCAATTCACTTCCAAATTCGAATGTTTTTGGGATTCGCTGTATGCGATGTAAATAATTTTGAATTTCATCTTAGCATTATCTTGATAATGAATAGTAGTTTTGAAAAAATTACACTAAAGGCACTTAAATGATTGATAGAAATGATATAAAATTTATGATACAAATTTTATAACACTTACTTTCTTTTAACTTCTTGTTTAACAAAGTTCCGAAATCATTGGTTTAATTCTAAAATTTTAAGAAAAAAAAACGGTTTGTTTTTGTACAACTCAAAAATATTCCGACGCACAAACAAAGAAATAAATCTGGATGAACCATATTAAGATAAGTAGTATATTGGAATTTTGTTTACTACAAATATTAATTGGCAATCTGGTGTCGAAGGAACATCTTAAAATGGATCGTATACCAAATAAGAAAACATTAGTTTTGAAAATAGGCAATTAGTGCTATTTTATTAGGAAAGGGGAAATTCTTACCGAAATTGGGTAAATGCTTCAGTTAAGTAACAGTACGGTTGGAGATATCGTGCAACGCTAAAAAATGAAGACAGAATTTTTCCGAAGAAGCAAACAGGTCGTCCGAAATTATTTAATGAAAGAGGCCACCGCTTTATTTTAAAAGCAATACATAAAAACCTTAAAATTAGTGCACCTAAGCTCAAAACATTGGTGGAAAACCATTCTCAAAAAATAGTCAGCTCCTAAACAATATGCCGTTGTATAAAAAAATTATGGAATAAAACTTATGAACTTATTATATGAATTTTATAATTATAATACATTTATTAATAATGTCCACACCCGTTTTACGAACAGCACTGACCCTGAATTTTTATAACATTTTTTGACACTTTTCAACGGCACATCTACGCTATTTCTCTTGCTTATTTTCATTGTCTACAGTTTTACGGGTAGTCTATTTTCGACAACTTCATGCCTGTCTTGAAAATCTACGATACATTATACAAAAGCAATTAAAATACACCATTCAGGCATCTGAAATAAATGTGAATTGCAATAACTTCATTTTTTTTTTAAGATTCCATTCAAAAGAAGACAATATATACTTAAATATACGAGGTGTGTAAATAAAGTAATTAAACTGACTGCATAGCGTTCGACCTGGCAATACTGTTGACTTTCCCTTTGGAGCAGAGACTAACCAACATCTGATGAGTTTTCAGTAAAGTTTCAGTAAAGTTTTATGAGTTTTCAGTAAAGTTTTAGTTTAGTCACTTGGTAGTCCGTAGCATTTCCTTGAGTGAACTGGATTGTTCTAGTGCATTCTGAATACGAGTTACAAGAATTTCGAGCAGCGGTGCACAAGTTTTAATTCAGACTACGGCAAATTACGTTGAAAATTGTGCAACACTTCACCGGGCCTATGAAAACAGTGTTTTGTCAAGAACCCAGGTTTTTAAATGATTTAGGGCATTCTTAGAAGGTCGAGACTCGAAAGTCGATGGACCTAACAGGAGGACCTTCAACTGCAGGAAGTGATGAAAATGACCACAGAATCCGTGGTGTTCTGCTTTCTGATCTTCAATTGACGATCAGAAATGTTAGGGAATAGTTGAATGTATCTTATACAATGGTTTATCAAATTTTCACCAATGAGCTAACAACAATGGGAATGTCCTCACTTTTTGGGGCGGATTAAAAATAACCCTCATTTTTTGAAATGTGTCATTACTGGTAACGAGTCTTAAGTTACTAAGTCTTAATACTACCCGGGACCAACGCACCAGACCTAGAAATGGCACACTCCAACCTAATCACGGTCAAACAGGCCAGAATGAGCGAATAAAAGATCAAAACCATGCATATTTACTTCTTTGATAGCCAGGGGATGGTCCATAAGGAATTTGTGAATATTCAAGATATTTCTCACGAATCTTCAAGATTTTCTTGAAATACGACAAAACGACAATCGCGACAATGCGCTTTGTCACACAGAGCTTTCAATTAACAAGTTTTTGGCAATTATAAATATCATCGTGGCTCTGTAGCCCCCTTATTTACCAGACTTGAGGCCATGTGACTTCTTCGTGTTTTCCAAGAGTAAAAATGCATTTCAAAGAAGACAATTTTGGAACGCTGGATGACATTGCTGTACAAAACAAAAGACCCCACCCGATTAGCTGAAGGCGATTACAGTATTCACAGTATTTTTTCATGAGTTTCAGCATTGTTATAAAGATCCAACGCTGTGTGGCTTTCCATGGCAATTGCTTTTAAGGAGACAATGTAGAGTTGTAATTTCTATTGAAGGAAAAATTATAAAACATCAGTCTCATCACTTTTTTACACACCTCGTATGCCCATCTAAGAATTGCGAATATGCCAGAACGTAGCTTTATTTGAATATTGTATTTTTTTCAGTTTTGAATTTATTTTTATTTCTTAATACATAAGAAGTGTTTTAATCCTATATGAGCACGAGAGTCATTGTCTTAATATTGTTTCAAATAATTTCTAACCATATGTTTCATATTATTTAGGAACAATTTTAGTTGTTGTTTCTGCTCTAATCATTACATATTGCAAGATTTTCATATTACATAACATGAAATTGTTACATATTATGAAAACGTTCCATACACATTACCATAATTCCATATTATAAGCAAGCAGCCGTTAATAATTGAATAATACCATCCTCCTCAGCGCACGCCATTGCAAGATTCTCTCTAAAATAACATGATGCTATAAATTCCGTGAGAAACAGCCATCCTATTATACAACAAAATGCCTTGTAATTGCGTCTTAAAAAGTGAACCTACTGATTTATATCTCATGTTTCATCAATGGGCCAACGATTATACTGGCATTTTGATACGACTATTTAAATAAGAACATGACAGAAAAAACTTCTTCCTATTTTTTTTCTCATTGTTAATAACAGTAAACGTTGTTGGATGATATTTTAAATTTATGATTTTATTTCGTGACATAGATATGAGAAAGTGTGATTCATGTTGCATTAAGATATTTAATTGGTCATGGAATTTGTCCTTTCACCTGATACATCAATTATTTTTAGTTCCGGTAGAGCATTATTGAATAATGACTAAAAAGTATGAGGGATTAAATGAACGAGGCTATATCTTTTCATGATATTGTGGATAACAAACAAAGTGCATATATTTGAATCAAATTGAAAAGCATAACTTGAACATAAAAACTGGTACAATTTAGCTTAGTTACCTAAAAAAATATTGTTTTCGTCATCTTTGGGGTATTTTCCAGCGATCATACGGGGTGTCTCATAACATACCATATAGCCATAGAGCCATAGAGCAACTGGTGATAGTAGAGATCAAAATAAGATTATTTAGTCAATAAATGTATTGGCAAATTGTAGTCATTAAAAAGATACGGGGTGTTGAAAGTGAAACTAAATTTTCGAAAAATTGAGATCATTTAAAAACGGTTGAACATATTAGGTTCAAAGTCGGGGTAGTTGGGTTTTCAAAGGGGACAAATCCGAATTTGGTACTACCTTGAGCCTAGTTCCTAGAGGGCGCTTCCTACCTACTTTGTAATGAATTAACTCGCTCATATTTTCTTACCCTATAAAGCTGGGAATATTTTAACTTTAATTGACTTTCTTCCTTATACTCTTCTAAGGTATTTAATCTCAATTGCCTGTTTTAGAGTGGATCCATGTTTGGCATCCATTTGTAAGAATTGGTTTATATAACGTTTCGTATACATATATTTTTGTTTGCTTTTTAATTTAGTTTCGATTCAAAGATCCTTTATTTATGACATAATACATTTATTTGCCTTTCCCTTCTATTGTTGAAGTCTATTGGACGTGCTCTATTTGGATTCCATTTATCTGAATCTGCATCTCTCTTTGTTCTTTTGTAATCGTCATTACTAGTTTTTTCTGTATTCATCTTTATTCCTTGTTTTTTCATAGTTTTATTCCACGTGGTAAGATACACTTGAAAAATCTGTTTTGTTCCTTGCCATTATGACTACATCAACAGCGACGGCACATTTCGTGATTTATATTGTCTCTAGATTTCTATACCTTAGGTGTAATAGTTTTACCTTGCTATTTACCTCTTTTGAATATTTGATTTATTACTTATTAATTTAATATTTATTTAGTTATTTATTTATTTATTTGTTTATTTATTTATGTATTTATGTATTTATGTATTTATGTATTTATGTATTTATTTATTTATTTAGTTATTTACTTATTTACTTATTTACTTATTTATTTATTTATTTATTTATTTATTTATTTATTTATTTATTTATTTATTTATTTATTTATTTATTTATTTATTTATTTATTTATTTATTTATTTATTTATTTATTTATTTATTTATTTATTTATTTATTTATTTATTTATTTGTTTATTATAACGGAGTAGGTAGCTTACCTAGTAAATAATTTGCCTATTCAGCGATTTTACGAATTTGAAAAGGAATAAGTATTTTAAATGAAAGCTGCAATTTTACGTTTTCATGAAATAAAGAAACAAGTTAATATGCTTATATCGAAGGGCATCTTTGACATCTGGTTATACCAAATTACCGTAAACATTTTCTACAAGAGCGTGATGTCTTTGTTTGTCATTTGGATGTGTACTTATCGTTGTTAATAGATCCTTCGCCAACAAGATTTGCTGCTTAGACTAATGCTAATCTAGATACGAATGGCATCTGGAATGGAACTTTATTTAATGTAATGATGAACCTAGGTTTCGTTTAGGAGGTCATAATGGACGTAAAACTGTCATAGGTTTTCGGGGTGAAAGCCTTCGAACTGCTTAAAGTTATCACTCCAGAAATGATGGTATAGTACAGTACCAGTTTAGAAATTTTTGACATATTTACATGTTCGCTCAAATTTCGATTTCAACGAAATAACACCAGATGGCATATACATCTTCAAACAGTGAATTTTAGATGAGTATGCGATAACTACATTCCACTGGCTATTGAAAAACCTAGAATTTTTGCCTACTGGGCATATATATGAGACATTACTTGAACTCTGAGCAATTACCCCAACCCTCATCAATTTTATATGATCTTCAAGTATATATTCAAAGCACTTTAGATCTAAACGTGGATCTAATATCATACTGTACTGTATACAAAAAATATATTATCTGAGAAAATATGATTTTCATAGCGTTTTTTTTTATTGGTCTCCAGTAAATGCAGACTAATGGACCTAGAAATTGAATTACCTAGAAGTGGGTGTTAATTGATAAATGGAACTTTAATCATTATTTAGTACAACTCAAATAATGTGATACTAAACTGAGTATAACTAGAGTGCAACTCAAACAATTTGTTGTGTACAATTGGGGGTGTTTTACAGTGAACATTAAGTAAATTTAAACCTAACATTAAATTTGTGAACATTAAATTTTTGTTTCTGGAATATAGCTGTATATGGATACAAATATATATGTGTCATGTATGCTAATAATATACTCAGAAAAAATATGTATTAGAGATAAGTTTTGAAATTTTGTTTAGGTGGGTTTTATATTAAAGTTTATCACTAACAGAAAATTGATGATGTCAAACTAGAATATTTGATTGAATAATATGAATGCACGCGTGTTTCTTTCCAGGAGCTAAATTTCATTAATAATAATAGTAGATGCCTATTTAAAAAAGACTAGTTAAAAAAAAAAATAAAGTAGAACGCGAAATTAATTTAGGGAAATTCAATTGAAACAGCGTATGAGCATCTGTGGGTTAGTTTTAAAGGTATTCAAAAGGAACCATTTTTGATAGTTGTTAAAAACAGTTCGTGACGCGAGATTACTGAGATTATTGATTATTCATTAAAAAAGTCCTTGTTATCAATTTTCGCGATTTATAAAGGATTTTTTATACATTATAATGCATACTTAAGAACAAATTGAATTTTAATTAGTAAAAGTGAAAAAGCTCATTGTTTATATTTTACGAATGAACATTAACTAAAATATACATTTAGAAATCCTACTTTAAAGATTATTAATTGAATCCTTTTAGTTTGTTCTATTTTGGCTTGATGGTCTTTAGTTGATTCGAGTGATTGATTAACAATAGTGTGTTCATTAGCTTCGACATAAGCAACAAGCGTTAATTAGGTAAGCATAAATTTAAATAAACATCAAGCAATCTTTTCTGTCAGAATGCGTAAATCTTATGTGTATTTGATAACTAGCTAACTGCGAAAAAATGTGGGCATATTTGACTGTCTCAATCGACTAGACAGTCACTATTTTTTATCACGGACCAGCTGTTCCTAGAGGATACTCGTTATATATCCTTTATGATATTTTATGAGATTTTCATTACATTTCAAGATGTGAGTTTATAAAAATAGAAAATGTACGATTATCATTTTATATATTAATTTATGTTATTTACTGACAAACTTAAAAATTCACCAAACTATCGATTAATACGTCAGTTCAATTTTCGTGTTTGGTAATGTTACATTGTTGACAAAACTACAGTTACACTAATACAAGTTAAAAATAAAATACCATAAGTGATAGATAACAAAGTAAAAAATTTTTTATTCAACTTAAAAATGAACATGAAAATTAATCACAAAGCAATGCATAAATCCAGGAATTATTTAATGATATTTACTCCAAGATTTGCATTGATTTGCCTTCAGTTAGTTAAATTGATTAAGATGAAAATATCGGTCGATAATTTGCATTTGTGTCACATTATACTTCTTATTTCAAAAGGGCAAGTACACTGTCGAAACAATAATCAAGATATGCACCCTATTTGGAAATGGTCCTATTGAGATGACCATGGCGTAAAACTGTCGGTTCAGGGGCAGATATTTTAACCTGGAAGCTATTGGTGGGCCTTCAAACACTAATGGCGAGGTAATAAAAGCCATGTTACAAAGATCCACGCATCGCGGTTTATAAAATAGCAATTAAGTTAAATATTAACAAATCCATCGTTTTTAGCTATCTGAAATAAAAATGGTCCTTTACGAATTTAGTGAGTTAAATCTGCTGGACAGAATCTCAGAGGCAGAATTAGCAAACAAGAAAACCGACATGTTTCATCATTACAATACACGTGACGTTTCAATCAGGACCCAGCAAAATATATTGAGCTCCAATTTAGACGTTTTACCCGATTCACCTTATGTCGACCGGACATCGCACCCTCGAGTTACTATTCCCTATCTATTCCACCCCATCCAAATTTTTTTTATATGGAAAATCTTTTAAAACGAAAGAAAGAGGTGAAAACAACCTGTTGACATTTGGTTAAAAGGCATTGTAGATCTAATTACACAATAGACGAAATAAATATTTACTTAAATTATTTGAGTTTCTCTTTCTCTTAAAAAATCCCTAAATATTTTCCGGATAACCCGATATTATGATTTAAAATTATAAATAAGGAAAGATTAATATCTAAAAATTTCCACTATATTTAAAATTGTATTCGACACACAGTGCCTGTCCCAAATACAAACTATGCTAAGCAAAATTTGGATATTTTGCTAGATGACCAGCTAAACTTGAATGGCTCACCGTCAATAAACTTATATTGCCCTCCAAGACGTTGACAAAAAATGGATTTACCGACTATCATGTTTTATAGTATTATTAGACCGATGGACACTATAGATTGTAATTACTTTTCTCACTGTTAGTTTGGCATAGTTTGTATTTAAAAAAGGCACTGTGTGGCGAAACAATGGTTATACATACAATTTGAAATATAGTGGAAATTTTTAGATATTAATTATTCTTTGCTTATTTATTTAAAATTAATTTCTATCAGTATCGGCTACCTCAGTCAAATTTATTTAGAATTATATCATATTGTATATATTATACTACGGTTAAAAATAAACAAATAGTTCTTAAACATAAAGCTCGTTTATTGTTTTCATTCAATATAACATATTTACTCCATACATGAATAAATAGATTCTTTCACTAAAAAGTACTAATTGGTTAGTGAATTTCATTTATACAAGTATCCGAAATTGTTCAAAAAATGTTTAGAATCGGTGGCATCAAAGCAGATTACTTAAGAGTAATTACAGTTACAAAACTGCATTACACGAACTAAATAAATTAAATCGCATTCTTCTGCATAAAGAATTTCAAAACGTGGCCTCTAAAAAGGAATACTTACGTACGTATAATGCAACTAAAAATGAAACATAGTTAAATCTAATATATATTTGAAACTTTTAAATGAAACTAATTCATCATTGCAACCAACGATGGTAAATGGTAAATGGCGATGGTAAAATATCATAACTTCATCAAACAAGATCTTCCTCCTTTCCTGATGTAAAATTAGAGGGTTGTATGGAATTTATTGTCCATAACATTCATGTACACTAGTTTCAATTTACTGCTTACATTAAACGAAAGTGAAAGTCTTCTTGATATATTGGAATACATATGAGACAAAGATTTACCACTAACGTATCCCAGAATGATTTGCAGTGAGCAAATTGTTAAAAAAAAGGTTCAAAAAGGTTCAAAAGGTTCAAGTGTATTACAATATATTATCTTTCGGCACATAGGACCTGTGCTGAAACAATTTTATTACAAGTTTGAAATATAGTAAAAGTTTAGATATAAATCTTTATTATTTTACTTAATAACTAAACTTTATTTAACTTTAATATAAATTGGTTCGTTTAATTAAAATTAATTTCCATCAAGTACTGTAGGTTGTAGGTTGTTATTTTACAACATATTTGGCTGTTAAAAAGCGCAACTCAGTGTACGTTAATTTAATTATACAATGATTTTTTTGGTTTTGCTTAATTGTATAGTTTATCTAATTTTAGAGAACTATGTAGGATGGGGGTTTGGTTGTTTTCGAAAGTACGAGTTTAAGGACTCTGTTTCCAAAAAAATATACTTGAACATATGTTTTTAAATATTATCTTTTGTCTATCCAACAAACAGTTTGTATATTATCTTGGGAACATATTCGAACCACCTTAATATAAGAAACTATGTATGCATATGTTTATGTATATGTATATGCACATGTATATGTATACGTATATACATATATATATATATATATATATATATATATATATATATATATATATATATATATATATATATATGTATATATATATATATATATATATATATATATATATATATATATATATATATATATTATATATATATATGTACATATATATATATATATATATATATATATATATATATGTATACATATATATATATATATATACATATATATATATATATATATATATATATATATATATATATATATATATATATATATATATATATATATATGTACATATACATATATATATATATATATATATATATATATATATATATATATATATATATATATATATATATGTACATATATATATATATATATATATATATATATATATATATATATATATATATATATATATATATATATATATATATATATATATATGTATGAATATGTATATGTATATGTATATGTATATGTATGTATATAAATATATATTTAAAAGAGTAGTAACTGCCAAAAATATTGGCCATATGAGCATCCTCACTGCAACAACCACCGACTGCAATGGCCCCGGCGAACCAAATACCTGTTACAAATGTTGGGCTGATGGGCATAAAAACAACACAATGCAAAGACGAAGAATTCTGCAAACTATACCATGCTGCAGGTCAACAGTAAGATACAATGCAGTGTAAAGCCTTCAGACGCGCACTATCCCTGGTCAGAAAACTGGACCAGAAAAAAAAAACAAAAAACACATTATACCAAAAGAGATTAAATTCCCGTAGATAAACCTTAACCGCATATATGCAGGTCATGATCTCTTAAATCAAACGATTTATGAAAAACAAATCGATATAGTAGTCGGTCAGGAACCCAACATAAACAAAGTAACAACCGATTTTTGCGATCTCGATAGCGATTGTTTTATCCGCGGGAACCGCCAATATTGCTGACCCATCACTTTAACGAAAACGGCTTCACAAGCGTAGAAACCTGGCTATCTAGTCGTGTTACCTTTCGCCAAACAGATCTATTAATGAATTTGAGGAATTATTATATAACATATTGTATCCGCGGAATTAAAAAAAATATAATTATAGGTGGTGATCTAAACGCAAAAACAACCATTTTCGGATCAAAAACAACAAAACAAAATGAGCGGGTATATTCTGGAGGAATTACGGTGAATACAGGAGATATTCCTATTACTTTTCTATACTGAACCTGGGAGTTCTCTCATCGACATTACGATGGCGTCAAGTGGATTAAGCAATAGTATTACTAATTGGCGAGTAGAAGTAGATTTCGAAAACATGTCCGATCATCGCAATTTATGTTTCAAACTCATACAGGGAGAATTGAACAAAAAAAGAGAGCAGACAAACGAATACTATCGAGGATGGCGAATATCTCCAGAGATTCTAAAAACTTTCCAGAACAACTTAGCGATAAGTCAAAATAAGGGAAGACCGGTTAGCGAGCCACGTGACCTCGTTAAACTAATAAAACATCTCTGCAACAAGTATCTCCCACGAAAGAGACAGCCTAAACACGGTCATTCCCTAGTGTATTGATGAACACCAGAAATTGCTGAAAAGAGAAAACGATGCATAGCTCTAAGAACAACAACGATTACACGAAAGAACGGGCATATAAAACAGCTAAGAATGATCTTAAAAGGCAATAAAAATACAGAAAAGTATAATGTGGAATGATTTAAGCGAATAACTGGAAAATTACATTTGGGGCAAACGATATAAGATTGTAACAAGAAAATTTAAATTGAAAAGTCACAAGGCAATAGATAAACGCGAAACTCAAAAACAAGTGGATAAACTGTTTCCAAAGTACCCAGTAACTAAATGGCCGGACATAGACGCCCAGGAGAGAGCCATTAAGATTTTCACACCAGAAGAAATTATAAATGCAGCAAATAATATTTTGTACCGGCAGACAAAGCCGCAGGACCAAATCATATTACTCCAGAGATCGTAAAGGTCGTTAACCTGCAAAATCCAGAGGATATTACCAGTATTATGAACACGTGCTTAGCCAAAGGCCATTTTCCAGATATTTAGAAGGAATCAAAGTTGGTTCTAACTGAGAAGCCTAAAGAAAAAACCGCTAAATATAAAATAAAAATGCCTTTAGCTCAGCCTCCTGGGAAAAGATAGTGAATGTCATACATCGAGTAAAAAAGCAGCGCGTGCCTAATTAAAATGATCCAATCATATCTCTCAAATAGATATATAATAACCTAGTAGGGGACAAAATATTAAAAACCAGCGGAGTACCACAAGGATCGATCCTCGGACCTTTACTATGGAATATTTTATACGATCAAATCCTGAAAATAAGCACAAAGAAGGGAGGTTACCATGGTGGCGTACACTGATGACTTGGTAAGGGTGATAAGAGCAAGGACCAGGCCAGTGCTGGAATCTGGAGATGGATCAAATGGGCATTAAAATGTCAGCAAAAAATTGAAATGATAAAATTGACGGGGAGAAGAAAACTCACAAACCTCCAAATCAATATTCAGGGCTTTACAATAAACAGTACGAGGGCAACTAAATACATGGGGATTCTAATAGACAAAGACCCTAAAATAATCACTCACCTCAAGATGATATGCAAAAAAACAATGCTGGAAAGTGGAAGCAATGCTGGAAAGAGTAAACAGAAAAATGACAATACACATTACAAGTGTATATAGAACCGTGCCCACAATTGCTATCCTAGTAGTTGCTGGCCTACCACCAATAAAACTCCGAATCATGAAAAAATTATCCATATTCGAAATGAAAAATGAATCAAAAACTCAAGTAAAACAGGAACTACTCTCCTTGGCTGGAAGAATGGAATGGCTATGAGGGAAAGGCAAAAATATTTATCCGAGACGTGAGAGAGTGGCACAACAGAAAATTAGGGGGACAAATTTTTACATAATACAAGCAATAACGGGCCATAGATTCTTCAGACACTATTTATACAGAATGCGAAAGCCAGGAGACAAGGAGTATCACTGTGGGATGTTGTATACAAGGGACCTCACAATCTTCCACTGCCTGAGCTGGGAACTGCTTCGGATGGCTACTGCTGCCGAATGCAATGTAGAAGTGACGGAACACAACATCGACGGACTGCTTCTGGAAGGAAAAAGAGAGTGGGCAAGAATTACATTGTAGAGAAAATAACGAAGACAAAAATAGACGGCTAGAGATGACCAAAGACAAATATGGACTGACAATCTGTTTTGTGTCCTGTAATGGCGGTTTCCAGGCCACGAGCAGAAAATATCCTAGAAGGGGCAGGGTTTTTGTCGGTAGGCATGTTCCTAACAAGGGAATAAAATCGACACTCCTATGTGAACAACATGGGATGTCTTTAGAAGATTTCCTAATCCCCTCAATAAAAAAACAAAACAAAAATAATATATATATATATATATATATATATATATATATATATATATATATATATATATATATATATATACATGTTACATTTAATATTTTCATGATGGTAGATAATGTTTCTAAATCATTCCGGGTGTCGATCCGTTGATTCTGTGAAGAGTCACCACGTTTCGCCAAAATCTCATTTTCAGTGTTGTCCGCTTCGACTGAAATTGCAGTTGGATTCTTCAGTCGAAGCGAACAACAGTTAATAATGCCAAATGAGATTTCCGAGAAACGTCGTGAATCTTCACAGAATCGACGAATCGATACCCGGAATGATATATATATATATATATATATATATATATATATATATATATATATATATATATATATATATATATATATATATATATTAAAATTACTAGGCTCTTGGGTAGAATCGAGTTTTAGATTTGTAAAATATCGATTTGAATCTATTATGAAGCTATTATCTACTTTGAAGCTATTATGAAGAAAATATAGTTGATTTATCTCGAGGCCTCAATCTGCCTACTAACTAGAAAAGAGTTCATATATGTAAAAGAGTAATCGAAAATTTGGTTTCCAGTCCACTAGACATAATAAAAATCAAATAACATAATGCCAGTATTTGTTCTTCAAGAAAAAATCAAAATTGCCGGACTATCAATTGAAGTTATAATTGTCTATATCACCAGAATAAATATACCTTACATTTGATTGAGATTTGCGATAAAAACTAGAGGTACAATAACACTCACACAAAACCAATGGATAGATCATGAAAAAAAAGAAGGAATATGTAATGAAACAACAAAAGTTCTTGAGAAAAGCATTGATTCGTTTTTGAAGGCGTCAATTCGTCGACAGCAATCTCTATTATACATAATTCGACTTATTGTATTCGGACCTATATCGGAAATAACCAACTTTGGTTAAGCAAAAGCGATTTATTCAGTAGCAGTTGCATACTGACTGCAGCAAATGGAAACATCCATAATTCAAACTGTCAGACAAATAAAGGAAAATGCTCTAAAAATTCGATGCTACTGGACTTCTACGCATGCCGCAACAACCGAAATCCATGTCTCAACCGACTTACCCGTTCTGATCATGAACATACAATATGTGTCTAATGTGTTTTGTAATCTGAACGAGATTGAAAACCATATATAAAATGATACTTTTTCGAATTATGTTTTAAATTGAATGTATTGTTTATAATATCTAAATGTCCACATTAAATAGCGAAAATGATTGTTGCATAAGCAGCATAAATTGTAAAATGTAATTCTTGTGTAAATCACTAAATCACAAGCTTCAGGATCTCATCCAGATCCAGATAAATCACTAAATCACAAGCACCTGGATTTCAGAATAACTAACTTCGTTTAGTTAACTAATATTTAGCATCCAGTTTAAAATCTTCTAAATGAAACATTTCAAAAACTACAACACAAGCGAAAATATGATATCTACCATCTCCATATACTTGACATTTTTCATAATATAAAAAGTGTACAAATAAGTTTCCACCTGTTTCTATCAAAAATTAGGAATTTATTGTGAAAGAACAGTACATTACGTTTTGTTCAAATTATTGTCCATCACTAGCCACTACTTTTTCCCATCTTTCTGGCAGAATGCGTATACCAGGTCGGAGGAACTCTTCATCTTTTGAGACCATTCACGAATCGACCCAATTTTTGGTATCTTCATATTATGTAAAGCGCTGCTCAGACGGATCATTTACAGACAATCTCTGGTGAATACGGCGGGTGGGGTAGGACTTCCCAATTAAGTGTTTCCAAATAGGTTTTGACCGTCGCCGGGCGGCGCACGCGGACGAGCATTATCATGTAGGAGAATAATTTTTTTGTGTCTGGAGTAGTAATATGCGCCTTTTTCTTTTAGTGCTCGGCTCAACCCTACTAATTGTGTTCGGTAGAGAGCTTCAGTAATGGTTTCGCTCGGTTTGAACAACTCATAATATACGACACCAAGCTGATCCCATCAAATAGACAGCATGCGTTTTTTTTTTCATAAATATTCGATTTGGCTATCGATGTTGAAGCATGCCCAGATAGTTCCCATGATTTTCTCCTCTTTGGGTTATCGTAGTGTATCCACTTTTCATCACCAGTGACTATACGATGCAAAGAACCTTTTTCTTATGCCTAGCAAGCAGCACTTCACTCACGCAAAGTCGGCGTTCGACTTCTCTCGGCTTCAGTTCATATGGAACCCAATTTCCTTGTTTTTGAATCATTCCCAACGCTTTTAAACGATGTGAAATTGTTTGTTAAGTCACTTCTAATGTAATTGCAAGTTCTTTTTGCATTTGGGACGAATCTTTGTCAATAATACATCCAATTCCATGTATTCCTACACTATCGGCCTTCCATTGCGTTCTTTGTCTTCCATGTCAAACTCACCGTTTTTAAACTTTTGAAATCACTCACGCCAACTTCTCTCACTTAAAGCAGCCTCACCATATGCTTCTACAAGCAATTGATGCCCCTCAGCTGGAGATTTCTTCAAATTAAAGAAGTAAATCAAAAGTTTCCACAAATGCCTCTTATTCGATACAAAAATTGACATTTTCGGGCAAAAAAAATCATGTGATGCTGATACGGAGTCACTTAATACTTTAAGGTTATGTTGTTACCAGATGACCAAACTTGCGATATTACGTTTTACATCTGACAATTTCAACACAACCTTCTGGTTGGGCCATCATTTATCAAATGGCGGAAACTTATTTGTACTTTTAGCTCTATTGCTCATTTTTTTTATAAACAAAACTCAAAACCTGCAAGAACTTATATAATGCCTAATAAAAATATGTTAACTTCAAGTGGACGATAAATAAATCAGATGGTGCTGACAATCAGCTGACGAAATTTCAGCTAAAGGGTCAAAGTGAGCGGTTATTTAATTCTAGTATAAAATACAGAATTTATGTTGATTTCAAAAAACTATTTATTGATAATATGTATGACATTTAAAAACGAAAGACAATATCTGCCAAATGACTACCTCTTGCAGCTCCATAGACGTTCAGTTGTTAAAATTTTGAATGACATTTTGGCATAACTGTGGCTCTATCTTACCAATGACTCCAATAATTTCATCCTTTAGTTGAGGAATCGATTGTGGATTGTTCTTAAAGACCTGACTTTTCACTTAACTTCAAAGAAAATAGCCTAACGATGTCAAATCACATGTCCTCGGCGGCCAATTAAAATCACCGTTTTTTACAATAACTCGTCCAAGATATTTTTATCTCAATAAATTAATTAGCAGAGTGAGGTGTAGCCTAAACTCTATTAGTTTTGATGCAAAATATAATAACCCAATAAAGAATTTTAAAAACAAATATTTATAAATGCTATTTCTTTGTGTTAAAGTTATATTATATAACACAGACTATCATTCCTTTTTTTTCAGAAAAATTCAAATATTAAACGCTTGTGCTTGGTAAGAAATTAAATTACACATGCAATTTACTAATCCTAATTAGTTGTGAAATATCTCCGATTATTTATGTGCTAGATGATAGTTGATGTAAAATCTACAAATGAAATATAATTTCTAGTACAACTTTACAAATTGATTTGATTTTTTTAGAAAGTAGTTTTGCTACAACCACAATGGATTAAAAATCCTTTTATTGCCAAATATTCAATTGTCAATATGTTGCTAACCTATTTACCCCCCTAGAAGCGAAGCACGCTTATTAAATAGTCATTCGAGCAAGTTATATAACATTTAATTTATACAAAAGTAGAAAATAAGAATTTTAATAGTGCCTTTGTTAAAGAAATAATCATATGTTATTATTTAAATTAACACAAGGTTTAGTTTTTTGGATGGTCATAGTCCCGTTCAATTATGTCGTTTATTAAGCTACAATTACAGTTCATGTTATTGTAGCTATTAACTAAAATCAAATAGATCTACCACTTAACTCTAAGTCACATTTTTTTTTCAATCTAGCTTCTCCACTGGCGTTTTGCCAGCCATGTTAGCAGTGCCGGTTCGTGGGTTTTTAAAGTGGGAGGGCGTAGAAGAAAATAGTGCTGCTGAAGATTTTTTTGCTTTCCCCTTCCTCCTTTTTACTTTTCGTGCTATTGAAACCCTATACAGAAGGTGAACCAGGAAAACATTAAAATTTTGTATTGTTACCACTTACAAGGACATTGGAGGATGGGTTGTTGTATGTTGCGCAGACAAAAGAATGAATAAGTAGGTATTTACCATTTTCCGACGAGTAAACCATTCAAATAGTTTATTCTAACTGCAAATCAATAAAGAAAATTCGAAAAAGTTCATGAAAAGTTCGAAAAGTTCAAAAAAATATCAAAGTTTTATGACCAAAAAGGGTTATTGTACACGTTTTTGTCGGTAAATAGCACCTCGCCGTTTCCTAATTTCTAAAGTGAAATTTCATTCGCTTGTTTTTGTCTAAAACAAATTTTTCAATTTCTTCAAGCCCGGAATTGGTTCGACCATAGCACTCTCAATATTTAACATACCTAAGATATTTAGTCCATCTTTCCCCATTAAATTTCTTAAATATGTTTTAATCAAGTTCAAATTCGAAGAGTTAAACAAGTACTCGCGAGGCGAATGGAATACGCGACGCCAGACATATCAAACGCTCCATATCTGTCAAATCAGCGTTAAACAACTCTGTTAGCAGTTAAAGCCCTGAATTCTGGCAACTAAGAAAACATGTAACGCCAACGACGAGAGAAGTTGACGTGGCGTACGGTCGCTGGAGATAAACGTCCCACAAACGATGTAGAAATATTATGCGGCGAGTGGATGAAATTTTTATCCGCATTATTTGGTGTGATGGGTCGACAGACGTTCTTCTACATTTGGAAATTTTAATTATTAATAATGTCTTAAAATGAGTCAAAGGAAAGGAACTGAACGGAAATAAAATATGGCGTTTTGCTCTGAAAAATTGTGTACTGTGAAAAATGCTTGAGG
Organism: Cosmopolites sordidus; assembly: GCA_031761425.1. Lineage (NCBI taxonomy): Eukaryota > Metazoa > Arthropoda > Insecta > Coleoptera > Curculionidae > Cosmopolites > Cosmopolites sordidus. The sequence goes on from JARFXV010002242.1 coordinate 23,915, forward strand.
AATGGCGCCCCAACGCCCTCTCTCACGAGCCGCTACTGCATGCTAGCATCAAAAGGAAATGATTCAATCTGACAGATTATTATGGGAAACTAATTCTTCTGATAATTTGCAGTTCACGTTTACATGTCCACAAAAAGGTCCATGTTTATAAAAGTATTTTGGTAATGAGTACATGTCAAGAATAAAAAACTGTAGGGTTTTTAAAATTAATACTAAAAATTCAGAAAGCAACAGCAACAATGAAGTTAATGATCATACAGTAAGTAAATTGTATAAACCTAGCGATTATTTGATGAAGATCCATAATAATATTAATTTAATAAATAAAATCAAAATACTTTTGTAAAATTACTTATATTTTATAAAAAATGTTATAAATTATTATATTTATATAACACCTCGTGCTATCTTCACTAAATACTAAACTAATTGAATTTTTACTAACATTTCTTAAACTCAATAAATATTTAATAATACCAAAAACGTTTTATATTTAAAAATAATTTCATATAAATGAGCGCGTCTGAATGTTTAAAACATTCTATACTAGAATACCGATTTTTGATCACTCTTATTTCACCAATGACATCAATAATTTTCTTTTTAAAGTCATTGAGTGTCTGCGGTTTATTGGTGTACACCAGTGATTTCACACAACTCCAGAGAAAAAAAATCCAATGAAGTTATATCGCATGACCTTGGTGGGCAGGTTAGGTTACAGGGTCATTAAACTTTTCTATCAATAAATTGATTGTGTCACGAGATGTATGGCATATTGCACCATCTTGTTGAAACTACATGTCGTCCACATCAAAATTGTGTAATTCATGTCAGGAAAAGTCACCAATCATGTTTCTGTAGCGTTCTCCATTGACAGTTCTCCAGTTAATTGCATTTCCATTTTCTTTTTCAAATATGTACGATCCAATTACACCTCCAGACTGTAAATTACACCAAATTGTAAATTTTTGTGATGTACCATAAAGCTGTCTCAATAATAGCATGTGGGTTTTATTTACTCCAAACGCGACAATTTTGCTTATTTACGAAGTCATTTAACCAAAAATGAACTTCATGGCTGAAGCTGATTTTTTTCATGAAATAATAGATCTGTTTCAAGTTGGTCTAAAGCCCAATCTGTAAAATTTCCGCGCCATAAATATTTTGAGTTCTTGAGCAAACTGAATTTTTTACGACTGAAATGTAAATCTTTATGAATAATATTCCATGTGGTGCCATAAGTTCTTGAGAACGACGTGTAATTGATTGTTCTGGATTTTCATTCACATTTTGGTTCACAGCGTCGACGTTATCAGCAATACGTATAAGCATAACGCAACGCAACTGTATAAGTTTTTGACGGGTTGAATTCTTAGCATCACAAACACTACTATTTGATTCGAATTTTTGAATGAAATTACGAATAATAAGCTCTTTAGGTCGATTATGCCGGTTTTAAATTTCACGTAGGGTATGAAACGTAACTCGAATAGATTCAGTATTTCTGTAATAAATTTGAACAATTTGTATATGCTGTGCAACTGTATATCTTTTCATGATGACTTGCAAAACAATACTAAACACAAATGTTAATTTTAGAATAATACGGGAATAATACGGAAATACGTTTTACAAAAATATATAGTACTAGTTTAATAAGCCTTTATAATTATAACAATCTAAACTGTTTTTTTGCTCCTGTCTTTATTACTTCTCACTAGGATACATTTATCCGCTTAATATTTTATTCGTTTTTAAACTACCTGTAATATTTTTTGACTTAAGATGATGTTTTATTATTTGGGACTTTTTTAATATGTGAATAGTTGTTTCTTTAATATATTATCAATTTTTATTAAATCATAATTATCGTTTATTGCTCATAGTTTAATAATATTAAATTCTTTATTATAGCCTATTTATTTAAGAAAAAAACGAAATCCAAACATATTCACGCATATTGCACGTGATCGTTACAGGACCGCACTAAGAATTGTTCGCTTTTTGAGCGGGGTATAGTTAATATCGACAACTTCATTAGCTATGTCCGTATCAGACATTTTATGGAAAAAATACAATTATTAAAAAATCGAATGAAAGTCAATAAATAAAAAACACTCACGGCAGTGTATGAGTTAATGCCGCCAACCCTGTGTTTCTGTCTGCAACCTGCCTATCATCTGGGTTTGCATTGGTGGATTAAATCGGCTCGACCGATTTCCGCCAATAGCAGAGGCGCGCAGATTTTGTGACAAAAATATCACGTGCTGATCACGGACTTCGGTGAATAGGCTTTAGAAATTTTAATATATTAATTAGTATATAATTTTTTGACCAAATTGGCTGTGGACTGTAATATAGATATTTGCTTGTGATGGAGATGAGTACTTATTATTCTTATCTGGCTCATTTCGTGTTCTAATGAAATTTCTAACAGTTACTTTGGAAAACATTACTGGCTATAAAACGTGGCCATAAATGTGAACGATAAATGTGAACTACTGAACTACTTAAATAATGAGACTAGATATTTTTTATGTGGATATGATGGACATTGAAGAGTCCGACATTTTTGGGGTGAAACGCGAAATGTAACTTTCGTAATTGAACAGCTTACAGCTATTACTCCGGCAATTATGATATAGCGATTGTTATAGGCTTGAAAAGTAGATTTCTTCTAGTAACCATCAGATAAAGTCTAAATGCATAAATGTTCTGTTGACCCTCATAGATTTCCAGAGTTTTATGATAACCGTAATATGCCTACCTTTTATTATTTATTTAAGTTTAATGTGTAGGTGGAATAACTTTACTTTTTATCATTATATAATACCATTATAGCGTACACAAACATTTTTAAATCAATAAAATATAATATATTTTTCATATGGTTGCTTTTTTCTTCAATATACTTTAGGTATTCAAGTTTTAAGGTCGTTAAAACCATACTAATGTTTCCTTCTTGAATTTAAAAGAACATTCAGACTACACAACAATAAACATAATACAATAATTTTATAATTATGTAATAAAATCATGTAATAATCATTCTTATTACTATAGAGACTACAACTGTCAAGTATACAATGGTCAAGTTTACACTCTATATATTTACTCACAGTTTTCAGTCTTTCTTCATTTAGAATATAATATAACAACGTCTTTTGCTTTCACTTGAATTCTGGGCTTGTTCTTCAATATTTGGCAGCGGTTCAAGGAAAACATCAGCCATATATCGCTTTATGTTTGACTGGAGGTGCTTATTACAGTAACAGCATTTAACATTCACTTGTATTAGCCTATTACCTAGTTCTGATAAAAAATATTTTACGGGTATTTGATGTATATTTAGCCAGTCGGGTTTAACTAGAATTCAAAATACTTATGACTGCAATAACTATGAGGTGTATTTATAACGCAATCGCCCATCTATCGCCGATTTGGTTTATCAATATGTGTCCCATATCGTTTGAACAATACATCTGTAGTATCTACACCAATTTTTTTGGTTTGTTGTTTTTTAGGTTGGCCGGGGGCTAATAAATCACATGTTCAAATAAATAATATAATATATATTTATATATACGCTCAAAAAGTTGTCTAGGGCGCCCGTGGATAGAAATATTAATAACAGAGAATAGTCACACGTAATCCACCTGGGTTTCCTTATTCCCTTCCCCCCATTCCCGTTATCTTGCCCATTCCCTCAGCCAGCACCATAACGTCAGCAAACATATCCTGATACAGGTTTTTTGTCTTAAACCGTCATCAATTGGGCTCAAGATGAATGCAGAAAAGCGTCTAAAGGAACAGTCAGAGCTACATAAGGTAGCTACGTCGCATGGCGGGTATAATTTCATATAGCTCACGCCATCCAACGGCGGACGTTCGCATTAGTCTAGGCTGCGCGAACCGCCCGTGCCCACCAAACTCAGAGATACTCAGATATACCGGAGAAATGTGTACCAGAGAAATATTATGATTTATAGAATATTACCATGTATGGAAAAACCAGAGAGATTATTAAACTGCCATAATACCAAGTCATGGTTTTGGTATTCTTTATGATTCAAAGGTATCTATCTATAGATCTATTTTTCAAGAATCAGGTTGCTAACGGTCGTTCGATAAAAGTAATCACTATTTATGAAGCATCAAGAAAGGAAAGTGATATTATGAGCAAACTGTGGGCAATGAATTAAAAATGGCAAGAAGGTAAAAGAGCTAAAAACAATAACAAAATAATAGTCAACTGTCACAGACAGTGTGCCACTAGTAATCAATGGATATAATAGTTAGTACATGCAAATAGATACATAATTAATTAAACGACATAGAAGTACAAATACAGAACAGAAAGGTAAGATAGGTAGAAATTAAGTTTGGCAAGGAAAATGAGGTATTCTCATAGAATAAAATACTGTTACATCACCAATCATGTTACCTGACTCGTAGGGGCTCTCGTAGACAATGATATAGAGGCAACAAAACAAAATAGAAATATTAGAGAGGAAAATTCTATCCAGGCAAAAAAACCATGAATAGAAAAAAATTCGAATAGGGAAAGTTATGAATTTTAAAATGACCCAGCAAGAGACCTGGTAAAAATTAGCGAGGCTACAATGATTAAAGCATCTGGAAAGAATTGACAGTGCAATATGCAAGTAAATTGTACAAGGTAAAAGGAGACGGAAACAACTTAAGGAAAGATGAAAAGAAATGACATTTGAAGATATTATAGAAAAGGGAATAGCAAATTGGAAGGACAAAACGAAGGATTAATAAGGGTAGAGAATAATTACTCCATTATAAACCTATGTGGCCTGATCAATGCGAAAATGAAATTTCAAATTGAAAGAAAAATCTATATCTATTCAATATGTTAAAACATCATTTGGTTTATATGAGTTGATTTTACAGACAGAAAGTATAAGTTTATTGCTCATTTCATGTTATAATGAAATTTCTAAGAGTTCCTTTGAAAAAAATTACTGGCTATAAAAAGTGGCCATAAAAATAACATTGTAGGTCAAAAGGCATTTTTTGAAGGACATTATATAAATATACTCGAATAGATTAATTGAAAATGAATTAGGTTCAAAGCATCTAAAACGTTTAAGAAGATGCAATAAAATTGCGTTGAATACATTTTACTTAATGCTCTTGTTTAATTATAAAATTTTCCTTGTATAGGTATTTGAATCCATAAATTAACTCATCTAAATATTCATATAACGTTATAATTTTAGTCAAGCTCGAAAATTACTTTTGCTTAGCAAAAATTATTTGTTTAATTTTCGTTAAATGTAACATTGTAGGCCAAAAGGCATATTTTCAACGACATTATATAAATATACTTGATAGATGAATTAAAAAAGTGTTCAAAGCATCTAAAGGTTTTAGGAAAATGCAAAAATATCCCGCTGGATACATTTTACCTAATGCTCATGTTTAAATATAATATTTTGTTGTATAGGTAGTTGAATGCATGCATTTTTATCTACATTTTCATATAATGTTTTAATTTTAGTCGAGCTCGAAAATTACTTTTGCTTAGTAAAAATTATTTGCTCAATTCGCATTAAACCAGTCTCGTTGTTCAAAAATATCTGGCTGTCAAAATATTACACATAAATTACGTTCCAATTATATGCCAATATCTGTTTAATTAAACCTATGCATTAAAAGTTATGTTTCAATTTACCGTGAAGTAAACACGCGTAGTTATTAAGAATATATGTACTACATTTATTTATTATATCTATATATATATATATATATATATATATATATATATATATATATATATATATATATATATATATATATATATATATATATATATATATATATATATATATATATATATATATATATATATATATATATATATATATATATACATATATATATATATATATATATATATATATATATATATATATATATATATATATATATATATATATATATATAGGTATTCTCATAGAATAAAATACTGTTACATCACTGTGTAAAATTTACATTGTGTTACATTGTGTTACATGTGGTAAAATTTGAAAGTACATCCGACCGATTAGCCCAATGCGTCATTCAGCTGAATAAAAAGTTTAGGCTTCAAATCGTCCAAGCTTATGCACCAACTATAAGCCATAAAGATGAGGAAATTGAGGAATTTTATGATGATGTGGCGCAGCTTTTATACAAGGAGAAATGTAGGTACAAAATCCTGATGGGTGATTTTAATGCCAGAATTGGAACAACAAGAACAGACGAAAATGCAACTGGCCCATATGGAACTGGTGAGCGAGACAATAGAGGTGACAGATTAGTTGATTTTGCTGAAGGACAAAAACTATATATTATGAATTCATTCTATAAGAAAAATATCGGCAGAAAATGGACATGGAAAAGTCCATCTGGGCTCACAAGCGAAATTGACTACATCATGACCAACGATAAAACAATATTTACCAATTGTACTGTCCTTAACAATTTTAATGTTGGAAGTGACCACCGAATGGTACGAGCAAGGGTTCGGATTGACTGTCGAAAAGAGCGCGAAAAAATGGTAGGATCAAAGAAGGGCAACGTGGATTCTGGAAAACTGCTGGAGAGAGGAAGCGATTTTGAGATTGCTTTGTCAAACCGGTTTGCTGCGTTACAAGATCCAGAGGAGGTAGAAATATCAGTTTAATATGAAGAAATCGCCAACAATGTACTTCAAATGGCTGCTTCAATAGCACCAGAAGAAAAATGTCTCAAACAAACAAAAATCTCCAGTGAGACCATTGATTTAATGAAGAAATGGCGAGCAATGAGAAATGCAGGTAGTCCTTTTGGCAGGGTCGAGTACACTGAGCTCTGCAAAACTATAAGAAAACGTACCAGAGAGGACACGCGCCGATTCAATATGCAGCTAGTGCAAAAAACCCTGGAAGAAAACAAAGAAATTAACAAAGCTAAACAGAAGCTGAGAACCAAAAGAACGCAAATATATGCTTTAAGCGTGAGGATGGCACAGTGTGCAGGGCGCGTACCCAAATGTTAGAGATTGTCAGAAGGTTTTATTCCCAGTTATATGAAGATCAGAGCCAGTCAGGAACAGCAATACCCACGGAAGAACAATATTTAATGCCAGATATCCTAGTGGAGGAAGTAACAAATGCTATAGAATTGATGAAGAATGGTAAGGCTCCAGGAAAGGATAGTGTAACTGTGGAAATGCTAAAAGCTGGTGGTCGAACGTTACATAAAACACTGGCAAAATTATACTCAAAATGCCTCAAAGAACAAAAAGTACCTGACTTATGGAAAAATGCAGAAGTGATCCTTTTACATAAAAAAGGAGCACAGGAAGATTTAAAGAACTACCGCCCAATAAGCCTCCTATCAGTGATGTACAAAGTTTTCACTAAGATAATTTCTAAAAGAATATTAAAAAAACTGAATGACGCACAACCAAGAGAACAAGCAGGATTCAGAAGTGGATTCAGTACAATGGATCACATCCAGGTTGTACAGCAGGTCATAGAAAGGCACAACGAATACACCATGCCACTGTGCTTGGCTTTTATCGACTACGAAAAAGCATTTGATTCCATCTCAAAGCATGCGATAATGGATGCACTGCTTAGCCAAGGTGTAGAGAGAGCCTATGTAAACCTATTAGAATCGATATATGATGGAGCTACAGCCACAATTCACCTTGATGATCTTGAAGTGGGAATTAATATAGAACGAGGTGCAGGGTGACGCAATATCGCCTATTCTTTTCTCGGCTGGCCTTGAAGAAGTATATGTTCTCAATCCGTAAACGTGATTGGGAACAGGATGGTGTAAAGATCAAAGGTGCAAACTTAAACCATCTTAGATTTGCAGACGATATTATTCTCATTTAACAAGACCCAGAGGAGCTGCAAAGACGCATACAAGAACTGCAAAGGGCTGGCGAACCATTTGGCTTGAAAATAAACCTGAAAACGAGTCAGATTATGTTCAATAACTTCGCTCAGGACAGAAGAATTTCAGTTTTAGGAAGGGATTTAGAGATTGTGGACAGCTTTGTATATCTTGGGCAGAGGATTTCAATGGAGGGGAATACCGCCCGGGAGGTGGAACGGCGTGTTAAATGTGGCTGGCAGGCATTTGGTAGGCTCAACATAGTGTTTAAGAGCAGACTCCCACTTTGCCTGAAAAGAAAAGTATTCGATCAGTGCGTTCTACCCGTTATGACATACGAAAGTGAAACCTGGACACTCACATCGCAATCAATTCAAAAACTTCGGGTGGCACAGAAGGGAATGGAAAGATGTATGCTTGGCATTACAAGACGAGACAGAAAGTCCTGCGCATGGATCAGGGAACAAACAAAAGTCTGTGACATCATTGGAAGAGTAAAACAATTGAAATGGAGATGGGCAGGCCATATAGCGAGGCGATGGGACGACAGATGGACCAAGGCAATCCTGGAGTGGATACCGCTTGATCGCAAACGTCCGCGAAGAAGACCGAAAGCACGATGGATTGATGACATCGTTAAGTATATTGGACCCGATTGGCAGAGGAAAGCCCAGGACCGTGAAGGTTGGAAGCATGCTGAAGAGGCCTTCATCCTGCAGTGGATCGATACGGGCTGATGATGATGATGATGATATATATATATATATATATATATATATATATATATATATATATATATATATATATATATATATATATATGTATATATATATATATATATATATATATATATATATATATATATATATATATATATATATATATATATATATATATATATATATATATATATATATCCGGTCCTTTTTATTTTATCTTGAAGAACAACTAACAGCATTCTGTTCTGAAGGTATTGTTGTTCAAACGTCCCCCTCGGCTTCTTCTGGTGAAATTCTGGAGACCCAAATGAAAATATACCACATATCAAGTGGTATATTTTCAATGGTGACCTAAATGTTTCGCTTAAGTTCGTCAAGAATTATTCGGGATTTATTTCTGTAAAGCAGAGATGTAACATAACCCCATAAAAAATATCTGAGGGCTTGAGATCGCATAAATTTTGCGGAAGGAAACTTTTCTAGCACTAATTGTCTGGCGAGATGTGTGAAAAAAAAATCATTATTGAAAATCCACAGCTGTCAGTTAGTTTGTTCATATAGCGTTCACCAGGAATAGTAACACAATTTCAATGGCCGTTTCCAAAAAAATAATCAAAAATAATACACAAATCACTTCTTTAGCCCAAAAAAACGCACCAAAGAGTGAATTTATGAGGATAAAGGTAACGCTAAGAGTTAACTCTCCAAAATCACTTGAGATTCATTCGGCCCAAATCCTACCATTATATTTGTCACAAACTCATTAAGCCGAAGGTACACACGTCGGAGTAGATTATGTTATTATATATGGAAACGGTCAAATATCTTGAGAACGCTTTACGATTTCTTTATGAAAATTTATCAATTTTGTCAACATCAGAAAATGGTTGCCACTTTTTGGGTATTTTTTTTCGTCGCATATTTGAAATCCAAGTTAAACCGTTTTTTTTTAATTTCAACAACGCTTGAATTTGGCATTATTGGAAATAATATTTTTTCTGAATCTAACGAGATAAATATTATGTTTTTTTTCAAAATAGATTGTCAAAATGGCTAGAAGGTGTTTCGGTCTCTTTTATCGTCAATATCAGGTTAAAAAAAATATCAAAATTATGTTATTTTTGTATTAAATAACTATTTATAAATGGTGTTCAAAGTGTCCACCATTAACTTCCTGGCAGTAATGACTACGTCGGACAAAGCCTTGAATTGCGTATTCCTACGACATTTGAGAATCTTGATTTGCTTCGAACTATCTTCTTTTGGAAATGTCAATAAAAATCTCCATTCATTTGGCTAGTAGTTTAAGAAACCCATTTTTGATAAAAGATTACATCATTACAAAAAGCATAATTTTCTGGGCAAAAAACGGAAGCAGTTCTTTTTCTCTAGTAGGACAATTACATACATGTAATTTTAGTACCTTGAGGAAGCAAATTCCTCTGTTCGTGTCTGGATGCCAACAGTGATCTTTCTTTTGAAAGATCGAGGTCTCTAGTAAGGTCACTAAAAGCGTCTCGAGTAAAAACTAGAAGTTTTGACGACGTAGCTTAAAAATTTTCACTTTCTTCCCTAGTACAAGCAAGCTCGTCTGCCTACGGATGTACTAAATTATGTAGCTGAAAGATCAGACAGGGCACGGAAAGTTGAAACAGGGACGTCTTCTGTATGATACACAGGTCTTTTAGCCAATAACAGATCGGAATAGGTAATTTTTTTCGGTTAATATCATGTCCATTGACTAACCAAAAATAATAGTCATCGTAGTGCACACCAAACTTCAATTGATCTCTTTTACCATTCGTACATTGTAAATGTTCACTACACATTTTGCAAGTATTGTTTGAAATCCATTGTTTATCAACGTTTTTGATTTTCAATTAAAGTAAGCGAAATACGCATACTCAGATATAGGTTTTCGAAACTTTTTCATCGGATACTCACAGGCGCCTTTCCTTTTTCCAGACAGTCGAACAAGATAATGACTTGCCAATCCTACAAAATAGTGGTCATGACCATTCGGGTAGGTGGAAGCGTCTATGCCTTCTTTGGGGCACGTTCGTCGGATAAAACCCACTGTTTTGACTGTTTCTTTAATCTCTGGTGTGTGGTGGTGACTCCAAGTTTCACCAGCAATCACGAATTGCCGCAGAAAATCCTTCGTGTTACGCTCGTACATGTCTAAACACCGTTGTGAATTGGTTACTCGATTCAATTTTTGGCCCACAGTGCGCAAACACGATACTTATCGCGCTGATGGTCTTCTCGTGCCAACGTGATCTTCACTCTATGTTAATCGTCTAACACTATATCATGGATTTTGTTTACCATTTCTTCAGTAGTTTGCGGAGCGTCACTGATGCTGGTTCAACCACATCGAAACGCAATAAACTCGATATATAGAGGAGTAAACCCCATATAAATCGGGTCATATAAATTCATGGAGTTTTACTAGAATGGAAGGTACTTTTCAGAAATACAAGCACTTTTGCGATCACCATCTATCAGAAAATTATTGACTTGCCACCCTATCCACATATAAGATTCATAGTAGATTCAATAAGTAGATTCATAATGTTAGTAATGAAACAGTCAAAACCACATTATTAGAATGGCATAATTTACATCATAATTCAGATAAAACTAACGGATTGAACTAAATTATTATTTAGTATTCATTTATAGACTTAAATTTTAAATAAGAAGAAATTGTCAGCAGTGCATTTAAAATATGAATGAAAACTGAAAATATTATGGTCAAAATAAACAGGCAATTGTATTTAATTCAGTTATGGTACATTCTCGGTATAAACAAGCATAGTTTGATTCTTATATCCTGAAAAAATTAAGTCATGGGCAAAAAATCAATTATTTTGATTAGCTATAGAAAATATGGTTCGATTCAATTAAATACAATTTAAGCAACATCAACAGGTTCTATATAAAACTCATATGACCAAGGAGGAGGTGATAGTAAATGGGTAAACTTTCTCGCATGTATACAAAACTTATAGTTGTTGAAAATATCTTTTTTTTTATTTTACTACCATGTTAAACAAACTTTTACTCTTTCAAGGTCATAATTAAATTATAAATTGTATCATTTTTGCGATTCTATTATTGTGAAAGCCAAAAAAAAAATGTTAAATTTATGAAATTACTGGTATCGTTCGCTTTTGCTAGATTTCGGACTAAAAATAATTAATATTTGGTTATGGTTCTTAGCGCGCACTTCATTATATTTTCATTTTCCTTAATACTTTTTTTTTCTGAATTATGCAAATATTTAGTTACATTATAATTATTTGTTTATATTAGATACAAATATTTGCGTAACTTTATGAGTATTACTATAAACTTTATATACTTCAATTGAATCTCATATTTATATGTTTGACGTATGAAAAGAGCAATATCAATATCAGTTATGTTATAGGAAATATCAAACAGTATTCGTCGTCTGCTTCTTCTTGTTATAAGTTGGGGGCCTGTTTTTCCAACTTATTCTTCGTTGGATGTTGATAGGCCTGAGTCCAACCAGCACTTTGGAGGCGTTTTTAGTTCTTCGTGGGTGTGATTTGCCATCGCACGTACTTTTTGTGAATCTGTTAGGTACCACTCGTTCTACATGTTCGTTCCAGGCTTGTCTGCGTTTTTAGTCCTGTATGTGGCATTCTTGTCTTATGTCAGTATTTCTTATTATGTCTTACACAGTATAATCATCAATTCTTCTAAGCGTTCTCATTTCCGCTTTTCTCAGTAAGGATGTTGATTTTCTATTATATTCGATTCTATGTAGAGTCGAGCAGACGACTCTATCGTGTAAGTCATAATGGAGCGAATGCATTTTTTACTAGATTTTTAGTTTCGCTTCTGTGCGCATATTCTTGTACCAAATTATATCGTTCAAGCACCCCGATCCTTGGTGGCTTTATTACTTGATTCAGTACAAAGTTTGGAGAATAATAAATAGTTTTTATTGTATGTTCATATGTACTCAGGGCAGACAGTGAAAACAGATAGCTAAACTCTGAAAATCTCTAAGAAATATAAGTTTAATCGTCTAATCGTCTACCTGGAGCTATTATCATCATCATCAGCGCGTGTCGATCCATTGCAGGATGAAGGCCTCTTCAGCATGCGTCCAACTTTCACGGTCCTGGGCTTTCCTCCGGGACTCGGGTCCAATATCCTTAACTTCCTAAAACTGAAATTCTTTTGTCCTGAGCAAAGTTATTAAACATAAACTGACTCTTTTTCAGGTTCATTTTCAGACAAAATGGTTCGCCAGCTCTTTGCAGTTCGTGTATGCGTCTTTGCAGCTCCTTTGGCTCTTATAAAAGGAGAACGATATCATCTGCAAATCTAATATACATAATATATACATATTATATATATATATATATATATATATATATATATATATATATATATATATATATATATATATATATATATATATATATATATTATTAGGTAATTTCAACTGTTTTTGTATCATTATTCAAACACAAATAGCACACAAAATTGTATATTCCAAGCAAACTGCTTACATGCACTTTTTTGCGTTGATATCCGGAAAGTCGCCTGGGATTGGGATACTGTCCCTTGATTTTCCAATTATTGCTCTTCACTTTCCTCATATATTTGTGATTTAAAACTCGTTGATCGTTATAGCAATTCAAAAGGTCTTTGGACCGATTTTTGGTTTCTTCTGGTAAAAGTAAAAAATATAGCTATGGACCAACGGTTTTCATTTTTAGCTACAGTAAATGAGACACGCAACTTATTAAGAGAATCTACATCACCTTTGATTTGGTTATAAAATGTTATAATTGACATTCTCATTTTGTCACCTGTTTCTGGATCTATTTCTTCATCAGTGTGTATGGTTCAAACTGATATAACCGATTCTCCTTTCTTTTCTTGGGAACATATAATTCTAAAGTTATGTGATTTTTGTTGGAACTGCATAAGGTTGTGCATAGTTGCGCAAAATTGGCTTGTTTTAAAAATTTATAATAATCTCGAACTCAGGCACAATGCAACTTACAGAACAAAAGGGTGGTTGTTAGATATACAAATGTTTGGCGACTGAATCATCGAAACATACGTGTGGCACACGTAAAGATATGAAGCTATTCGAGGGTGGGGATTTCTGTCTCTGAAGACACAAACGTAACCACTTAATTATTACTGTTATAATCAGATTGGTTGTGCCCGAAGGAAGGATTAGTTTGTAAGAGTGGGGAACATATTGTCTTGCTTAAAAATGTAATTCTGGAAAGTTCTAAGGTCCAGTAATAGGTGAGGTTATAACTGCGTCAGTCAGCGTTCATCAATAGGCTCTACATTATAGATTATACATTATAATGCACGAACCATCCGTAAGAAAATGTAGGGTTCCTCCTGTTTCTCCTCTTACCCTTTTAATCAAAGTTATTAAACACAAGTCTTCTATTCGTATTTAAGCCAAAATGTTGGCAGCACTATTCTAGACGTTGGCTCAGTATCCAATTGTGAAAGGTACCACAAACTGATGTGAAAAAAGTTTGTTTTTTTTTTATTGGACCTTATTTATCTTCAATTAGATTTCGCATAAAAAATATAAACAGAGTCAAAAGAGAACTCGATGGGCTCCAAAAATAGATAATCCTGCGACTAATGGAATATGAAAGACGAAAAAAAATCATGAACTGCTAAGAAAGGAACACCAGAATTTCCATCAGGTAGCATACGCTAATCCTATCGGCGACCCTTTAAGAAATAAGGAAATTGAGTCTAAACACCTGGCCACACTGCTGTTGTATTCCAATTCCAAAACTAACAACAAAAATGCACCCAAATAATAGAACTCTAGCTCCTAGAATATACTAGGAACAGGTAACAAGACTAATGTATTATACATAATGATAATTTTAATTCATTATTTCCATCTCAGGCTTCAAAAATATGTTTATCACATTTCGATAGATCACCTCATTAGCTGAACAACAATTTTAATTTTTTTTTAATTACAAATTATCGCAAACCTATAAAAGTTATCAACTATCCAAATGTTAAAAGAATCCGATAATTTCAATGAAATTATAAGTATTGTTCTTCTTACATAAGCTTTCTATCGATTTTAACCTAAAATTACTATTCTGTGACCTTTCTCTATAGCAATTGATTTTATCGGAAGATTGCAATTTGTTTTCGCACTTAGATTTCAAAATAAATCTAATCAACACTTTGATATTTTATATAACAGACATTAAATAAATTATTATTGTTGTATGGTTTGATGACCTCTTTTGTTTACGACGTATTGAAAACTTTTCCTTGCTTGTGAATCAATTTAATAGTAAACAATTCGTATTACTTGCTATTTTAACTTTAAATATATTAGGTTCAGTAAATACAAAAATGTCTAGTTTCTATTTTCTTTTTATAGTAATTTTTCTATTTCTATAAGTTATAGAAGGTCTTTAAATAAGGAAGTTTTTAAATTTGGATTAAACAATTGCCTATGATATTTTAAATATATGTCTAAAGTCAACTAGATGCCATCTATGCTTTGAAAATTATAACATTTGAAAACATTGCATTTTAAAGTAATTGTGACGGTATTGTGAAGATTGTTTTACAGAATATACTATGTAAAATTAGTTTTAAAGTATTAAAAAGCCAAAGAATATTAAGTTGAATAGGTAATTACATTTAAATATTATTTATACATTTAATATTATAGGAACTCAGTTTAAATGTTAGTTTAATAATTTTCTGTTCTGTTTGTACGTTTGCGTAAAAACGAATAATAAAACCAAGAACGTGTATTATAATACAGTATCTGCAATTATGATAGCACTATTTGACAACAAATTTAAATTCAACTATCTTAAACTAATGTTACCTGAAATGTGGTATCTGATTGAGTAAGAATTTTGGAATAATAATTGCCTTACATACAACTAATGGATCGTGTTTTGAATATTAAAATACCCGTAGGTTGAGTTTACAATCCCTAGTTATCTTAAACGTTATAACATATATGGTGCATACATAAATACCATTTTACGTTTTTTGTTGAATTATATATCCAATATCATAAGTAAAATGCAAATACTAGTAAAGAAAATTAGAACACAGTTTTGGTATTAAAAAAAAATTGAGTAGCGATTGTTTACATAATATTCCATTTTCATGTAACAATACTATTGCAGATAAAGTTTTCTAGCAGGCATGTCCTAGGAATGTATCTAGTGTTGCTAGAAGAGTTACTTTAGAAACATTACAGTTCATAGAACATTTAACTGATTCTTACCTTGTTCTTTTATAACCTGATTGAATATTATCAGTTACCAGTATTAGCTAGTAGTCGCTATAAATCAGTATCGCCCGAAATAGATACAGAATAGATATTATCGATATCAATCTCAGTATCGTTATAAATAATAAATAGAAATTTTGATAATTTTTTGGTAAAACACAGATACTGTAACCAAGAATATCCAAGTAATTTTTGATAAAAAATTGCCTCTTGTTTTACTCCATTTTTGCAGTTTATTTTAAATTTTAAAATATTTGTGCCCGGAGGATCAATACGCGGATTTTATTGCTAACTGAGTCAAAGAGGTCGACTTCTGGCTTACGCGAGGGGGTGGGAGGGATTTAAATCAAGCGTGATTTTTGATAATGCCAAATACCAGAGAAGAGGACACCAGACGAAAACGTTCAAACGATGTTAGAGATCTAAGACTTATGGCTATCTGAGACTTATGGTCATATTTTCAACAAGCTGATCTGTTGTTAATGGTGAGAATATGGCCGAATTGAATTGATGACAGCAATGTAGAGATCAGCATTATTGCATGAAATGGCATCGAGTTGTTTTTTATTTACAGTCCAATGATTCTGAAACGAAACGAAGACGAAATATTGATCTATAAGAAGGGGGTTGTTCATTTTAAGAAATCATCACATACACTAACAAAAATCGGACTTAGTGAGAAGTCAGGCGTAATTTGATAATGTCCAAAATTAAATAGCAGTAAACAACGGACGTCCAAGGCGGAAAAACGAATTTTAAGATCGACCGCTAAAACGTATGACATTATATTACACTTATGACAGTAATGACGAATTTTTGATAATTTGATCTGCAGCTGATGAGTGACCTGAAAATAAGACCAAACTGAAAGTTCAAGAAAAATTTACCCCTACGTGAGGTCATTTGGACTACAAAATATACTGTTCTTTCTTATGTTACCTCTGACTACAGATTACCAACGGTAAGGATTATACTAACGTAGGGATCGAAAATATAAGTCGTCTTAAGCAAATTCACGCCGAATGTGCAGAAAGACATGCATGTTAACCTTTTTGGTATGTTATCATATTATTGGATTACCATTAGCCTTCATTACCGGTAATATAACAATGGCACGTCTTCATCATCTTCAAGAAGTAGTGGAGCTAAATGTTTTTTTCTACAGTAATTATTTTTTTCAACGAGAGAATACACAGCTGCATATTTTCACTTTCATTAACATTTTTTGAAGATACTGATATTATTTTGATGTCATGGGAAACCAGATCTTTCGATTTTTTCTCCATAAAACATATTTGAAACATACTAGACGTCTAGGAAATAATTCCATAGACACCCACACATACAGGCGAAGATCTATCTAGGGTTGTTCGGCTAATGGTGATGATTACACTGATATTATAAGAGTTTTTTAATCTATAATCTAGGTATTTGTACTACAAGTTAATAATTGCTTATTAAAATCGAAACACCTTGGGAATTCAGTATCATATTTAAAGTTGTTTTAATTAAATACATAAACTAACTTCAAAATTATTTCCGCAAACAAAAGACAATTTAACTTAAAATATTTATGAGCCAAGGTTCTTTTGACCAATTGTTTTAAGTAAACTATTTTTTACAGCATATATAATTAAAGAAAAGAGGTACAACAATGTTATTGTGTAGTAATGTTACTCTCACCTACGCATTCGACATACAGTTTCATAGCGTAAAAGCTAACACAAGTAGGTTAGTATAACGAGGTACGATAATTAACACGTGTGCGTGCCAGCGCTATTTTATTTGCAAAATCCACTGAAGCTAACATTTGTTTAATTAATGAATGGTGCGTGATTGAGATTTTCTAGTGGAATATCAACGATTACGTTAATTATCTACCATCATGTGTTGATATAAAGCGCACAAAGAAAATGTTAGTCTTAAACTGTGAGTTATATCACAATGTATTAAATGTTTAGTAAATTCTTAGAATGCAAAGCACTTTAATAATAATGACACAAATTTAAAAATAAAAGTGATAGATAACAAAGTAAAAAATTGTTTTATTCGATTTAAAAAATGAACTATCACAATATAACGGGCAAATCAATCAATAATTAATAATTAATAATAATGGGCTTAAATTGTGATCAAATGGTTCAAATGCAATAAAATAGAATTCTAAATTAAGCATCTGCAATTAATTCAAACAAGTTAATTAAAAATTAAGATGTGGGAAAATACAGTAAAAATTCAAATATTTTTCCCATAGATGGTGGCGTGATTGCAAAGTTAACTACATTCCTGAACTGTAAGTTCCTTTCTTGTAGGATCATACAATGAGTGTTAAGCCGATTTGACGTTTACTTTTGTGTTGACAATCTTTGATCGATAAGTTCGATATTTTTGCTAATTCATGGGAAAAAGCGAATTTCGTGTGTTGATCATCGCGCAACCAAAGACAAATATTATTTAGACTCAACTCCTTTATATTATGTACTTCATAAGTGGTTTCCTGAGTTGATTTGATTCATCAGTACATACATACAGGGTTTACCCACCGAACGTGTCCCAATTACGCTTCCATAGGCGCTTCCATATGTCGGAAAAGTCCTAGTCACTGCTTTCTGGCCAATACTTTCAGCGAAATTGATCAATTTGCGCTAAAATGTGATGCTACAATTTGATTCCCTACAACTTCTCTTCTTCACACATAAAAAACCCAAAAACAAAACATAAAAAAATGGCTGGCTGGAAGGAAATTCACGTCAAATGAAGAGATCAACGCCGAAGCAGAGGACAATTTAGAGAGTTAAAAAAAAAATATATATATATATATATATATATATATATATATATATATATATATATATATATATATATATATATATATAAATAAATTGATTTTCGACCATAAACAATTTGTAATTTAAAAGTATCTGAATTTTCACCCTACCCTCGTATGTTTTGGCTTATAATGTATTGTAAATTGTGCTTAATATGAGAATCTAGAATTCTAAAAAATCTTCCTTCATTTGATGATAATAAGAATTTTTGGGACATTATTCATTCTTCTCATGACTCTCATATTTGTTACTTTTTTGATCCATGGAATTCTAAGTATCCTTCTATTTCCACATCTCAAAGGCCTCTAATTTCTTGATGTTACCTTGGTCAAAGCCCATGCATCCATCCTGTAAAGCCATATGGAGAAAACATAGCATCTATTAACATAGAACCCTTAGCACCAAACCATTCATGTTTTAAAGTTCAAATCGATACCATGTTTATCTTGTTGATAAATGTTTCCAAAGTTTACCTCGTTAAATTATCAAAAATGATTTACCTTTTGTTAAGGCCTTTGTGTTGTCTAATAATAGCTTGTTCTTCATTTTCTTTTATATCGTCTATCAATTTTAATATAGAATATTAATTTTGAGAATTAAAGTCAGCATTTTTACACTATCATAACACTCAGCTCCTCTCCCTACGTTTATCACAAAATAGTGATATCTGCAAACAGTTTTTTGGCATACGATTTTAAAACATCTAGGTTAGTAAACAAAATATAATTAGTGCGTGTGTGTATTAATCCTGTTTTATTAGCTATCTTGATATTGACATTGGTATTTGTTATCTAACTATCTAACTAACTATCTTGATATTGGTTTTTATTATTTGGTGAACCATAATAACGATGCATTATAATATATTGTTATTTCGTGGAAATGCTTCTACCAATTTTTGTACATGTAACACACGTTTTACACTGTTCAAATCTAACAAATGTTAATGGTGCTGAAATTGTTACATGTGCGTATCAGCATTGTTTTATTAGCAAATTCTACTACGAATGACATGGAGGTAATTAATGCGCGAATTGACCTTTACAATTAAATTTGTGGAACAGCACTAATTATAAAATAATATAATTTTCAAGTAATTTGAAAAATATCAAATTATTAGCTATGATTAACAATTTTAGGGTGATCCATAAATTGGAGCTACTTATATGATTTTAAAGTAAGTTAACTTTACCAATCAATTTTTTATGTGCATCTTATTAGTTCAAAATCGTAAAGTTATATTTTCTCTTGCTGAAGAAAAATCCACATTATATTCATCAAACTCCGAATTTTTCATTTAGCAGCGAGTGTT
This sequence comes from Cosmopolites sordidus, assembly GCA_031761425.1. Taxonomy (NCBI): domain Eukaryota; kingdom Metazoa; phylum Arthropoda; class Insecta; order Coleoptera; family Curculionidae; genus Cosmopolites; species Cosmopolites sordidus. Next base: position 43,988 of record JARFXV010002242.1, read on the forward strand.
ACCACTTGGTGTATTGATTTTACTTTCTGGGTTATTGAGGTAAACTCAATTTTTAATAAATTTTAATACATTTTTAGTAAATCATAATTCTGTGAATTAAATTGGCTACTTTGAATCAGTATTTGCCGTATAAAGTGTCAAGGCGGCGTCGAGCGCCATAATTTCGGCTAAATCGTTATGAACTCAACTAGTAGTTATCTCGACGATAGCCTGCATATTATATGACTAATGATGCTCAATAATGAACTGCAGATAATCTGCAGGTACTGAGTGATGAATTGACTTTAACAGCTTATCACAGGATTTTAAAATACACAATTTGACAAGGTGTGTCCGGAAAGTAATGCATTTTTTTTACCATTACATTTATTGTAGATATCGTGACAAATATTTAATATTTTTCGAAGTAGTTCCCTTGGGCATCTACCCACTTTTTTCAGCGGCTCTGCCCCCCGGTACGCGTCCTTGAAGGCTTCAACGGGAACCTCAGCAAGGGCGCGCGTCACGGCACCTTGGACGGCTTCAATCGATCCAAAACGGATTCCTTTCAGGGCGGTCTTGATTCTCGAGAAGAGAAAGAAGTCGGCCGCAGCCATGCCCGGACTGTAGGGGGTTGTGGCAGCGTTGCCAAGTTGTGCTTCGTCAGGTACTCACGGACGCCCAGAACTTTGTAGCTTGGAGCGTTGTCATGGTGGAGCTTTCAGGTAGTGGCGATCTCCTTTCTCGCTCGAATGGCCATTTGTCGCAGTCTTTCCTGTACATCAACGTAGTAGGCAGCGTTCACTATTTGGCCTTGAAGAACGAACTCTCTGTGGACCACACCTTTGGCGTCGAAAAAGAAAATCAACTTCCTTTTCGCTTTCGATTTGCCCATTCTTGCTTTCGGTTTTGGGGATCCCGAGGTGTGCCACTCGCAGCTTTGACATTTTGTTTCTGGGTCAATTCCACGCGTTCGACAAGTTCAGTCGCAACAGTCACCCGGTGATTCTTCTAATCGTCCGTCAAAAGCTTGGGAACCAGCTTGGCACACACCTTTCTCATGTGCAATTCATCGGCCACCAGTTCGCGTATATTTCTTTTGGGAATGTTCAAAGTTTCAGCAATCATCCGGACACTCAACCGACAGTCAAAATTTAACCGATCGCGCACACAGGCCAACTTGACGTCGGTTGTGCTGGTTGATGGCCATCCAGTGCGGGGTTCGTCGACTACCTTTTCCTGGCCTTCCTTAAACGCTTTCAACCACAGCGAAACTTGCGAATACGATAGAGCACAATCAATTGGTGGGTCTCGCAAGAGATTTATTCAATTTTGAACAAAATTTTAAGAAATAACGTTGCTCGAGTGACGATTCCACCGCATTTCGTGATACAGACACCAAGCAGGGGGCGCGGAGACAACAATCTTGACGCCCCAACTGCTCGGAGCAGACTGACGAAGGTAACGCTTTGAAGCTGAAAATCCCCCCCCCCCCTACTTAATCCAACCGGTCGGAACGCTCGGCCGCCACTTTAAATACCAGCATGCAAAAAATTGCATTACTTTCTAGACACACCATGCAACTAATTGATCTATTAGACTTCATTAAACTCCATGAAGAGTTCAGTCATTTAAAATCTTCATTACCGATTCCGAGTATCATGTTGTTGGGTGCAGGGAGTTTATTTCAATGTAACCAAGTTATAAACATATTGTTTGTAATATTTCTCACTCCAGCAATATTACGAAGTTTGTAAATAATGTAATAAGATGGTGACTTATCTTTCGATCTAGCAACAGTGTTGGCTTCCCTTTGGAGGGGAAGCAGGCCAATGTTTGATGTGTCTTCAATACGACTTTGAATTCACTAGGGTTACTTATTTCGAAAAGATTTACCACTAAACACCAAATCACTTTTTGAAAGTTCTCAACTCACGTTTCGCTAACTATGTTAGCATTATCAGGAGATGATATAATCTCTAATCAGATAAAATCATCTCCTGATGATGCTAACATGGTTAGCGAAACGTGTGTCTGGAAGTTCCAAAAAGTGATTTGGTGTTTAGTGGTAAATCTCTTCGAGTTTAGTGTTTCACACCGAAGGTTCCAATAGAAGAATTGATCTAGGGTCACTTGGTTATCCGTAACAATTCTTTTCGTAAACCGGATTTTTCTAGTGCGTTCTAAAATTGAGCGACAACACTTTCGAGCAACGGATGCTACCAAGTTTTGTTTCAAACTTGGGCGCACTGCGACAGAAACTTTTGTAAAACTTCAACAGGCCTATAGAAAGAGTAGTATGCGCTGAGAGGTTCATCTTCAAAGGAGTCTCGGAATCTGAGATTGCCTTATATCACCAAAAAATCTGGGCTCTTAACAAAACACTGTTTCCATAGACATGTCAAAAATTTTTCAAAGTTTCCGTCACGCTGTGCCGCAGTCTGAAACAAAACTTGAAAGGGCATCATTGCTGGAAATTGTGGTCACTCATTTTCAGCGATATTTCGCGAAATAGCAATGTGAACTCTCCAGAAAGATCACGCTTCTTGGATCTCACGCCTTTGGATTGTTTTTTATGATAATATAAAATAAACTCCGAAAAAAATCTTGATCTGAAACTAAAAATTTATGCGACCATTGAAAATATTCCATGCGATATGTGTGAAATAGTAATCGAAAATTCCATTGTGTCTCCAGAATGTGTCTCCACTTCGAAATAGGTACATTTAATATTTACCTGATAAAAGTGTTCTCATAACCTAACAAAGATATATGGATTAGAATACTATTTAGAGAGAATAAACAGGAAATGAAATGATACATGTTGAATAGTGATGTTATTAAATAGGTTAAAAAAAACAAAGAATGATAATCAGTACGTAAGCAAGTCAATGATCTTATAGATAATGACCTTTACTTACTTAATGAATTATGTGTAGATTGTTTTTGTTTGTGGTGAAATTTTTATAGTAGCATTAATTAAACGAGACATAAAGATCCTGGTTAGGCAAAATACAATTTTCTAGTAATGTGTACACATTATGATTATAGATTATAAATAATTACAAATGTTTATTGTTTTAATAAAATATTCATAAATAACGAGAATTAAATCCGCATGTTTCTGTGCGTGCAGGTAATTATTAAATGGTGGTTAATAACAGGTATTGCTATTTGGTATTTTTAGATTCATATCCGCGTGAAGTGTAGTAGTTGATCAATATTGAATGGGTGTATAACGTATTTCATTCTTTTGACAAAATTGGTATTTCACGTTTAGTAACATTGAAAAATATATAAATAAATTATGTAAAATAAGTTTAATATGCAAGGATGGAATATTAACGCTAAATTAAAATTTTTTGTAAGATCAGTAGTTTGTATTTTATAATCTAAAAAATCAAAGAAATGTTTAAAAAACTAAACAATTTAAATTATCCTAAAAAAACACAAAAGGAAGCTTATTGTTTAAAATTAATTTTAGAAACTATATAGCACACGTATACACCTGGAAATTGATTGGAAAAATGATTATTTTAACATCAATATTTGAATTTGTTGTATTATTTCACTACCGTCATTTAAAACTGTTATAGCAGCAAATGTAAGAAAAGGTTCCACCAATAACACATTCATAAATAACCTCACCGGAATTTTCGGTCCATTTGTTTTTTCGAAAAAGATGCAGCCACAGTAGTCGTTAATTCAACTAGCTACGAAAACTTGTTATTTGAAACCTTTTTCAAGCCAGAACTTCGGAGACGCGGAATCAACTGGATTTGTAACAGGTGTCCAATATTGATGTTCGTTTTTGTAGGTATAATTAATAGAAGTCGATTTAAGGTATAATAATTTTATTATTATAACATTAGAGTACATTATAGTATTTGGAAATTTATTTAGCAAAAATAATACTGTCAAATCATTTTCTTTCATTTCTTGGCAATTTGAATTTTATAGGGATGAAGACGAAGATCTTTTAAAATGATATGCAGTGAAGATTTCTTAGTGTACCTGGTTACTTCTCTTCCGTTTGGATTGGGATGGATTTTCTCTAACCGACTCACGCACACGTTCAATTTTGTTTACACCTCTGCTTGATCTTGGACGACCCGTAGATTGTAAATTTAGAATTGATCCTGTAGTTGCAAATTTTTTTAATCTAAGCACGTTATTATCCGTGAAACGTTCCATGGCAACTAATTTTCCCTAAACCAAGCTCCGATGTAAAGTTAACACGACCAGCGCGTTCTGCACCACCTAGGAGCAAACAAGTAATTAAATATGAACGACATTTATGGACACCTGGTAGTTGTCATGTTTCTTTAAAATACGTCTTCTTTTCGTAGATCACCTTATATAAGAGATATGCAATAAGAGTGTCAGAACTTTAAAATGGGGCACAATGATAATTACAAGTAATAATCCGGTAATCCGGTAATTATCTTGAAAGACAAATAATGGGATTATGTTTTAAAAGTAATGCCGTTTAAATGCCCTTTCGGCTTCATCTGGTGGTATGCATTCTGGAGACCCAAATTTTGATTACTCATTCACGCATATCACGTGGTATATTTTCAATGGTAACCTGAATGTTTCGTTTAAGATCAAAAATTGTCCGAAGTTTATTTCTGTAAAAAAGAGATTTAACATAACCCCACAAAAAGTAATCCAAGGGTGCGAGATCGCATGATTTTGATGAACTTTTAAAATCATTATTTTACGAAATAACGCATTCAGAAAATTTTTCTTGCAATAATTCCAACTTTTACATTTATCAGTTGAGACCAAAGATATTTTGTTAGTATATTCCTATAGCATTTTATCTTAATCTTCATTAAAATAAAGTCCAAAAACCGTACCAAACAATGACTTTCTGTGGATGAAGAGATAACTCCAGATTCACTTGAGTATTTTCATCTTCCCACATCCTGCAATTATGTTTATTCACAAACTCATTAAACCAGAAGTGCGCATACTCAGAAAATATTTTTTTTCTTCGCGTTCCTGGTCTAGAGCCCAATTCGCGAAGGTTCGACGCAGATGATGATCAACTGATTTTAGTTTACCTTATAATGGGGATCATGATGCAAAATTCATCACGTAGTCATTTGACGAAACTGAATTCCTGCGAATAACATGGAATAGATAAATTCGGATGTTGTCTATTACTGTAGCTATGGTCTCCAGTGGTCTGACGACGCACAGCTACTGACTCATCCTCAACTGAGTCAATTCGTTAAAATTTGTCGACAAATTTCACACAACGCTGGTAGTTATATTAGTAGTAACATTTCACGAATTTAAAACTAAATTAGATTTTTGTTATGTAATCTGAAAGATAACTACATACATGATTTGTTAAATACTTTTTAGAGACCCTATATATAATTTTAATGTTCAACTGATGAATGTTCAATTCATGTTTAATTAATTAGGTTCCATAATGCAACTCGCAATTGATTTTATCCCACCAAATTGACAGGATAACATTTCTATGATGAATGCCTTTATTTCGTTCATCACGTTTACTCATCTATTTTTTCATTCGCCGTTGTTCAAAATAATCTTTCATCACATGAAATCATATATACCTATCAAAAGTAGATCGATTTCAACACATTTCAAAAGTGAATGGCAGATGCTAATGGGCTTCGTAAGATAAATATCGAGTTTATCAATTTAATAAACTGGTTTTAACGTTCATTTTCGCTATATAAAGATTCTCAATAAACTTCACTGCCGTTAGGACTCAAATGAATCAACACTTTTTTTACAATGCTCAATTAAAATTTTTGAATTTCGTAAGAATGAGCTCTATGTACAGATCTGTTTAAAGTGAACCTTAGTATTATGAATGGTTTTCAAAAACTTTTTATGGTAGGATACGTTTTTAAGCTAAGATGAGATAATGTGACATAATACAGTTAATACGTAATATTAACTAGTAGTATTTTTCAGTATTAAAGTGATTTTACTGCGCAATATTCAGTCGACGGTTTTTAACAAAAAACGTTAAAATGATTGAAATAAATCCTCCAATTATGGTAATTTATAAACATTGTACATTGTAAAAATACATGAAAGCGACTAACGCAACTCGTGAGATTTGCAATGTAGAAGGGAAGGTGCCGCATCAATCCGCGTCGCTCAGCTCTGGTTCTAAAAGTTTCGGGGGGAAACATGAGTTGGGGTGAATTAGGAATATCCCACACAATCGTTAACCGATACGGTGAAATTTTTTAAACAGTGAAGGACTAAATACTTCAAAAAGGCAAATTTTTGTTACATCCTATACAGTTCGATTCCAGCTATCATTCAGTTCTAGTGCGACACAATTCAAAGCGACGCGTCTTATAGTGACCCGCAACAGAAATTACCCTATAAGAATGATAAACACGCATCCTTATCGCAAATAAATATCGATTAACGTCTTCGAAATAGTCCTCCAGTAGCTAAAGCAAAAGTATTATGTCCTTGCTGGATATTTTCATATCGATTTCGTAAACACAAAACTCTAATATGCTGTTTGTCCTATTCTTAGATACTTTTGGGACGATCAAATCATCTTTCCAATCAACCACCAAACCATCGAATGCAATAATGGTGACAATATCCAATCGCTCCCCTTTTTCACGGAAAAGCAAATCTGCTTTTTTCATATCAAGAGCTTGTCCCTTTTCAAATTTTGATAATTACCTGAAGCAACCTATTATACAAACTCATAATAAAAATAATTGTCACATTTTTTAAATGCATACAAAAACATAACGGTAAACAAGCAAAAAATGTAAGAATTTTTATGTTAGCAAAATATGCTATACATCTACTATATTTTGATTGAATTATAAATAGAGGGGATGCACTTTTTATGTTGCCCAGTATGTTTTATTGTTAGTCGGCTGCCTATACCGAATTCTAAAACCATAATCCACGGTACGATAATAAAGATAAATGATGAAAATGAACAAAACCATAATCACATACATAAGCACAAAACTATAAAGTACAGGTCCTTTTAGTAGGGCGTGAAAACAGCGTTATTTTTTGACTTAAGAAAAATTACCAGTATAAATTAAGTATTCTTCTAATTATTATCTTATTAAAGCAGAAACCTCATTCGTCGTCTTTAATAATGCTCTATTCAAAGAAAATACCACAATTGAAAGTCGTACATGACAATACGGGTTGATTATCGTTTTCTTTCCGATAATTGTTTTTACAATAATTGATGTCTTTAGCGAGAAGTCAATTTCATTTTATTAATAAGAAAAACGAAAACAAAGAAAGAGAAAAAACGGAGAAAGCATAAAAAGAGAAACAATGAAATCATTGCTCGTTATAATATCGGTAAAAATAGTGATTAGAATAAATGGCAATTATAATCGGGACAAAGATTCTTGATTATCATCGACAGACTTTTATCAAATCTTTTAACAAATACTCTAATTATTATCGATAATATCATATTTATAATGCCTTTTACTTATATAAGAAAGTTAGTTACGCGCCGAGATAATAGCGGAGGTGATAGCGCAAAGAGAATTTTATTACATTTTCTTAGCTGGAGATGCTTTGTTGAACAAGATTGAAGATACTTCCTTTTTAGTAAACCGATGATGCAATACTGGTACTACTGATGACGTTCATGTTAATTCATTGTTATTTTTATTTGTACCCATAAAATTTATTGCCGTCATACTTAAAATAACTGGTGAAGCTATAAATTATAATTACGTAATGCTGTTTTCACATATTACTAGCACGTGAATTTTTCAAATTTTTATACAACTTCGCATAATCACAAATATCTATACATCAGGGCGGTATAGGTGATTTTTCGAATATTTTTTGATTAAAAAGAAAATAAACTTCTTTCCCAGCGCGGGGGACATATGTACAAGGAAAACCACACGAAACAGCATTTTTTGTGAAAAAATATTTATTAACATAAAAATAATCAGTGAAACATGCCATCTTTAATGGTTAAGTGTGGAAAACAGTGTTATTCTAGTGAATGTCATTTCTACGAAAACGGTTGTACACATACTTGAAAGTTTGCCTGTTTTTGGACTGTGCAGGCGGTCTCAGATGTAATTCATCTGAGTAATGTTGTAAGGCCTAAACTCAGCAATTTGGTTTATTGCCGACTTCTTTTAAATGGTCAAACCTTTGATGGTTAAATCTCCGTACTCTGCATGTTCGTTCTTCATTCATAACATGTCAATTTTTATTTCTGAATCAGAGATGGCTGAAGACGGCGGCTTGTTATAATAACACTCCGAAAGTTTTTTTTCAAGATCTGTAGCCTATTTAAGCGTTCTTTTCTAGTAAGACTTACGTTTTTAGTGTCTAAAAAGGGTGCTTGTTCTGCATATACATTTACCACCTGTAATCAAGTGTGATATACATTAAATAGCTGTTTTTTAGACTTGTAGTCGACTCAGATATTCTTTGATGGTCTAGTTAGACCTTGTACAAGTTTTAAAGATTTATACGAGGGTCGCTTTTTATGTATCCGGAATATATGCGCTGCCTGACCTATACATCGTAAAGTTTTACATTGCTGACTCTATACGTACTCGGAACGTTTTGTCTTTCGGACGCTATTTGTGTGGTTTAGCGACTTGAAAATTTTATCGTAGTCAAAAAATGGAATTTACTCGAAAAATGGAATTTACTACGACTTTCTACGTAGATTATCTCAACAACAGTGCATCGATGAACTCACTTCGACTTTTGGCGATGAAGCACCACCTAAAACCACTGTTATCACTGGTTTAGTGAATTCAACGGTGGCCGTTCCCTCACGGACGAATTTAAAGAAGATCGTCCAAAATCGGTTATTGTGCCAGAAAACATCGATACTGTGCGCGAACTGATACAGCAAGATCGTTATGTGACATACCGTAAGATTGAGTTATTTCTGGGCATTAGTATGGCAAGCTTACACAAGATTTTACATAAATATTTAGCCGTGAAAAATATTTGTGTGCGTTGGATCCCGCATAATTTGACAACCGCTCAAAAAAAAAGCTCGTGTCGATTGGTGCAAAGAAAAACTCAATAAATACACGCATGGTACGCGTGTAAAACCGTTTATAATATCTACACAGATGACGAATCTTGGATCTATGCGTGGATCTTGGATCTATGAGCCGGAAAGTAAACAGCACTCGATTGTATGGGTCTTTTAAAATGAGCCAAAGCCAACAAAAGTTGTTCGCGCAAGAATCACTTGGAATAAAATGGTCGCTACAAAATGGGAATGTGGCTACAGTGCCACTAGAAAATCGTAGAACGGTCAATTCAAACGGTAGACAACCATTTATTTGCCAGAAGTCTGAAGAAATAAGAAAAAACAAGCAGCGACGCAGGATCATTCTTCACCATGACAACGCGAGCTGGCACACATCGGACCGAACACCTCAATTTTTGACCGGTCAAAACATCGAATTGATGGGTCATCCACCATACAGTCCTGATTTGGTATCCAATGATTTCATTTTGTTCCCGTGCGTGAAGAATAAACTACGTGGTCAACGATTTTCGACGCCAGAAGAAACGGTTGATGCGTTCAAAATGCATGTTTTGGAGATACCTTAATCGGAATGAAAAAGTTCTATGAAATTGGTTCAAACGTATGCAAAAGTGTATCGATTATCGCGTAGACTGTTTTGAAAAACCAGAAAACCATTTTCAATGATAATTATTTATTTTTATTTATTATTCCGGATAAATAAATACTAACCCTCGTATAAGTTTTTTACTATGAGAAATAGTAGCATTCTAGGGATTTATCTAATTTGCTAGCGATACTTAAGATTAATTATGAAGCAATTGTTTTTCAGAGTTGTGGCTGGCACAGGTGTTTATTTGTGGTCTAATTAGTCCGTGTAATTTTTTTCAAGGCTTAAATAGGTACTGTATTACAATAACAAATATTAAATATGTAGTCCATTTAAAATCGATTATTTAATGTAGAACTATAGCTTACTAAAGTGCTTTTTGGCAATATAATTTACTTGCATACTAATAAAATCCATCTCAAATGCTCTGAGTGGGGTGGGGGGCTATTGGTTAGGTAATTAACTGGCAATAATCAATAGTAGAACATTATCTGCTACAATGCAGCCCCGCTTAAGAACACAGCTGTATATCAATATCTGGTTTGAAAAGGTAATGAAATACTTGCCCATCCAAAACATAACATTCTTATAAATTGGACTGGCTAGAAGATTGATGTCAGTATAACCTCAGTTCTGAACTAGAAAGAAAAAAAAATCATAAAGGCTTTTAAAATGCGCATTAATTACAAATTTTGTATTGCTTAGGAGGATCAGAGCATCGAATGCGTAAATATATTTATATATTTGTTCATGATTTTTTTTTCGCATATTTTCGAAGCTCGACTTGTTTTTAGACATGTATATCAATGATTTATAGGAATATAAAATTATATCTTATGTCAGTTCCTTAATTTCTTCCCTTAGTATGCCCCTTCTTCCAGCCTCCTCTCTAATCCCACCATTCCATGCTCTTCTTGGTCTTCCTTTACAGTTCTTCCCTTGTACTCGCACTTCGTATACTTTCTTTGTGAGCCTGTTTTCCGGCATGTCCGAACGACACTAGTAATCTCCAATTATTTAATTTCCAATTCTGTCTCTTTTTGTTTTATTCTCTTTTTATTTTTGTCTCTATTTTCCTCGGTAGTGTATATTATTGTTGGTCGGATTACCTTTTCAATTACTGATGTTTTTATCTTATTCGTTATTTCGTTCTTTCCAAGTTATTCCAAGTTTCCAAGTTATCTTCAACATGCTAAACATCTTTTCGATTTTTCCCAGTCTATCGTTTATTTCTCCTTCCATTCTTCCTTTACTTTCAATTGTCAATCCCAGGTATTTGTAGCGTTTCACTTATTCTATTCGTTTTCAATTCTATGTTATTGTATGCTAGGTTTCTTGTTTTCTTTGGATATACATATACTGTTTGTAGCATTCACAAGTTCTCGATCGCTAATGTTAAGATCATTTCGGGCGAATTGTATTTGAAAGAGCACCTGTATCGTATAGGACAAGGCCAAGAGAGTCCAAATCTCAAGGTGAGCGGATGCCTTCGCCCTTTACCCTTCCGACAGAGAGGGTTTTACGACTCGAACATTAGAGAATCAAGTCAATCAGGGACCAAGCCGTTGAAGAACCACTTATTTCGGAGCCTGACCATTGTCGAAACCATATTCTTTTTGAGGCCACTTTGCACAGTAACGGGTCAGTCAGGTTCCAGACTATTTGGGGACCCCCGCACCCGCATAGGGACGCCGAATTGCTCGTTGTCGTACTCATGGTATTTGGATACCCCGGTACTGGATAAGCAAGCGGCGGGACAACCGAAAAATAAGGCTAGATGAATACATTTTTGTTATATTTTCGTATAGAGTCAAAGTTTTACGTTTCTATTTTGAAATTACCTACTTCTCTGACTATCGTCAGGAAATAGACAATTTGCCGTTCGATCTGATTTATTATTGATTGTTTTACTTATTTTGACCTATTTGATTACCTTTAAGTTATCTTTACTTTCTTAATATTGTTTGAATAGACTTTGTACCATCTAAATTATAAGTACAGAGAAATAGAGATGAGCTCGTGTAAGTTAGAGGAACTTGTTCAGTATTTTTTTTGATTTTCCACGGTTAGGTTTGGAGACCAAACCTTCCTATGTTTTTTTTATAGTTTTATTCTTTCTACCTTTGAATGTAATATGTTTTTTTGAGTGTGCTTACTTGTATTAAAGTATAAAATCATGTCAATAGTTTTTCTTAAGATAGACCATTTCCCAATTCAAGGGTCTTCTATAACACAAGATATATTAACGAATTGGGTGGCGCCCTTTTGACGCGCAACTTCATCGTGTCCAGGACCTTCTCGTACCGGCCAACAGCTGCCGTCGCTGTGGCCAATATTTTTTAAATTGTTTACAAATAGAAAATAATTGATCACATGTTTGTCAGATATATATTAATTTTTCTTTATATTTTTATCAACTCTTCGTTCAAAATTTCTGAATTGTGTTGGAGGTTCTGTATCTGCTACTATGGCCATATCATCTGCAAACATCAATTCGATCAGTTTAATCTGTTCCAATTTCAATGTTTTCATCCCTTTCTTTGCTTCTTTTAATCATTTGTTTAGTACAATCGAAACTAACAATGGACTCAGCAAGCATCTTTGTTTTACTCCAATAGTTGTCGTAAATTTATTCGATTCTTCATTGTTTGTCGTCACGATGTTCTTGTTGCCCCTGTACATAGCCTTTATTACTTCTACCGCCCTTCTATCTATTTGTTGTTTTTCTATCATTTTTCATATGTCCTCTCTTTTAATTCGATCAAAAGCTTTTCTAGGTCTAGGAAACTGACATGTATATCTCTTTTTTATTACTTTTTCCCTTGTTTGTCTTATCATGGACAGTAGTTCTTGCGTGCTCCTTCTCCTTGTAAATCCATATTGTGTTTCCTCCATTGTCATCTCGATTTTGCTCCCTATCATTTTCTCCAATATTCTCGTCATATCCATTCCTCGTATGCTTACCAATGGTATTCCCCTATAATTATTACAATCCATCTTGTCACCCCATTTACGTATTGGCAATATAATTCCAGAATTCCATTCCTTTGAGACGTTTATCTTTCTCATAATGTGGTTCGACAATCCCGTCAGCCTTCTCACTCATTCCTTTCCCATATATTTTATCATTTCTGGCGTTATACTGTCTCTATCGGATGCTTCTTCCAGGTTTAATTTCTCTATGGCTTCATATACCCCTTCTTCTTGTATCAAATCTATTTCTCGAATAGCTTCCATGTGATTTTTTTTGTTCTTCTGGCCTACTAGTGTCCGTCTCTATCAGTTCTCTAAAGTATTCTCTCCATGTTTCCATTATTTCATCTTTCGTAACACCATTTCCGTTCTTGTCTTTTATATTCATTATACTGCAATGTTTTTTCTGTCTTAGCTGCTTTAGAGTTCCGTAGAATAACTTTTGGTTTTCTCTGTAGTTTGGTTTTCCCTTAAATTATTTAATTCTGATTTATAAAAATACCAAGCGAGATTTTACAATTTGTATTTTATTTTATGCCTTTGACGATTTTTTATGTAACTTAAGATTTTTGAAGTTGCTTTTTGACTTTGAATCTTAACTTTTGACTTAAAATAAATATTTTAACAATCAAATAATTTATGGAAACTGAAGACAATATCTTCATTAAAAACCATATTTCTATAAATGACCATAATTGCACCAGGCATCCTCCCTCATCATACTATGCCGCTATGTTTAGAACATTCAGTCGATATGCTAGAGTAATTCATACATTTTACTCTGTCAACAATAGAGAAATGATTTCCAATTTTCGCTTTCATTTAGCATGCAGAACGGTGAAGCAAGGAGTGACGGGTGGGGGTTGATTAAAGTCAGGTTACGTTAAGTTACATTACATCTGGTTTTACATAATTTGGAATGAGCCGGCTATTGGTGTTGTTTGGACATAAAAATGCTTAAAGAAAGTATTCAGGATAACTGAATACTTTCCAATCCATTATATCAAAATATTTATTATTAGGATATAGAATAAATGATAATTGGTTATTATGATTATAATTAATAATTATAGGGTTGTCCGTAAAATTCGTAAGGATTTTTTAAGAAAAAGATAGATTCAAATATTTTATGAAAAATATTTATTTAGTATTATTTAATTATCGTTATTATTTGCAACGTTTTGACAACGTAGTCGTTGGTCCATAATACATTTTGTCAAAAATTAGGGTCTTTATTGCCAAAAAAATATCAACGGGGTTTTCACTTCTTCTTCCGTTTTAAAAGGTAGATTTTCATATAAACAATTTTGGAGGGAGCGGATAGATGGTAGTCCAAGAGTGCGATTTCCGGTGAATAAGGTGGATGACTAGAACATTCCAATTCTAGTTCAATAATTTTTGCCGGGTCCTAACTGAAACGTGTGGTCGTGCGTTCATCATGAACAAACACGACATCTTTCATATTTGCTAATTCTGGACGGTTTTCTTTAATTGCTGCCTTTAGCCTATTTAATTGTGAACAGTGGAGGTCGGTATTCATGGTATTGTCGCGTAGAATAAGCTCAAAGTGTATGGGTCCCTTCTAATCCCACCAAATGCAAAGCATAATTTTCTTTTGATGAAGGCCGTCTTTCACTGTACTTAAAACCGCTTTTTGTCACCAGTTATCACTCACTTTAGAAATGAATTCAGCCAAATAACACAGGAAGAGATTCAGTTCAGAGGATCTCGCTTACTAAGTCCATGAAGGATCCACATATTGTAGCGACAGACATATTCCATTTTTTTATGATGATCTAAAACGGCCGGTTTGTCAACATTTAACTCATCTGCTATCTCACGGACCGTTGTACCTGTATTTTCGGCTAAAATGACCTTTATTTCCTTGATATCAGTGCTTGAAGGACATGTCAAAATCTCCATTTTTTGTATGAACAGCGTTGTTGTCCTTTTTGTATATAAAAAAAATAAAGTGACTTAAATGCATGTTATCGACCGACATTTTAATTTTCAATCAATTTGACTAACTGAAAGAAAACCACATGAATTAATAATAATAAATAACAATCTATATGAATTAATAATAAGCAAATAAACATTTCTAATCCAACTGCTAAGTTGTTGCATTAATAAAAACTAATAGAAAAACCCTACGAACTTTCTAGGCAGCTCATAAGTCATATTTTACGTTTATTTTTAGGCCGTGCAATACCTAATTATCGAAATTTTGTTTCCGGCTTAATATATAATAGGTACATTTCTCCAATTTGTAATCGGTTTACATCTAATATTTAAATAGTCGTTTTCTTAGAATTGTTCCACTGATTGTTCTCCCGCTATGGCCAAGACATTCAATTAGCAATGAAATATTAGAATTGATTTTATCATAATCATAAACGCTAACTCATATTAAAATTGATGGCATTGTAGGTCAGATCTAACTATAGAACTAATTTCCTGGATTTAATCACATTTTTTATTGTATTCATGAAATATTTTAAATTAAATGCTTACTTATGCTGGACTGTATTTGAATTGTCAACTTAGAGGATTTAATTACAAATTGTAGATGCTATTTCTATAGCATGTATCATAGGCTTCATTACCAGACTAGTGTAAAACACCCTTTCCATATGTGAATGTACAAGATCCTGGTCAACATTTCATTTATACGGCGACTTCCACATTAATAAGCCTAATTTCCCGGACAAAATTTGCAAATTTGTAGATTGAGTAACGGTTACGAACATTCCATGTACCGATTCGCAGTTTTGAACCCCGCGATTTTCTTGTTGAGTATTATTAATGTTTTATATGTGTTATTGTTTGTGTTTTGTAGGTGTTTGCTATTGTTATTGGTTTGTTGCTTTTCTTGTCTCTTAGGTAGGATTATATTCTGTATCCTTTAATATTCAAAGAAAGAATTTTCCAATAAGAGTGTCATAATTTGAAACGTAATAGCGGCAACACTCTTTGAAATGTAAATGTCACTCATAAACAGCAGTGTCTCAGGACTGACAGGACCTAATATTTTTTGGAAACGATAATGAAAATCTTGTTATCACTATATAATTGGTCGTCAATATCATGCGATCTCACGCCCTTGGGTTATTTGTTGTGTAGTTATTTTAAATCTCTAATTGACAGAGATAAAACTCTGAACAATTCTTGATCTTAAACGAAACATTCAGGCACAATTTGAAATATACCACGCGATATGCGTGAAAGATTCATCTGAAATTGGTTCTCCATAACGTATCCTACTAGACGAAGGGGAGGAGGACATTTGAACGACATTATTTTCAGAACATATCAAAATTAGTTATTAAAGATGACTGATCTTTTACTTGACTAAGCATTTAGGGAAACATTTATCAGCAAGATAATAAACACTATTCAGTATGTTGACGATTCAGAAATTCTCAGTGACCACTTACTAGGTCTCCAACAGCTTTTAGATTGTATCAGTATGCATTTCATATTACATATAAGAGAAATGTCTAAATATCAACTCGACCAAAACAAAATTCATGGCCTTCAGCCGTATAGTTCATTCAGATGATTTACTTTGATAAATGAACAGAAGTGGAGCGAGTAACGTTTTAAATATATTGGTTGTTATATTACAGAAGAACTTTGGCCCAAGCACAGGAATAAAGGGCAGGATTAGAACAGCCCGCAAAATAAATGGAACCATTTTTGTGCAATAATTGTCCAAATCTCACACAATTTATCAAAGAATTACATTTAGTCTATATTAATGTATGGGGCTGAACAATGCACTCTAAATAATGGCACAATCAAGCCGCTGGAGGCATTTGAGATGTGGGTGCATAGACGGATGCTTCGAGTTCCCTGGACAGGCATGCTTTCCAGTTGAAGAACATCGGTGAATGGACCGGAAAACGATCAGCAGAAGTGATTTTTGTAACAATAAAACAGTTCTACAAAACTCGATATCTGAGAGAACCCGTTTATGGAATATAGTGATATGGTATATTGTACAAATTGTACATTGTGTAAATTGGTATCAGTTTCGGCGATAGATTCTCATCTTTTACAGTGAAATTTCAATGTTTAAATATTTGCAACCATTGTTTGTTGATTGAACATTACCGGTAAATTTGATCCTTTTTTTTGCTGAACATTATACAATTTTTTTATATGACAACTTAATATGGTGAATATGATTTTTATACACATTTGTTCAAAGGATTAGAATGTTCATATGTATGTGTGTATGTATATATATTAACATTTTTGGTTATGTGCTTGACCGGGAATGAGCCCCACACATCCCTGCAATTGGAGGGCACATGTTTCGCCTCTCGATGTTCAGGCTCGTCAGGGTACTGACACATGCTCTCCGGTCAAGAATAAGGAGACCCCATCCACAGTCAGCAACATATATTCTCGCCGACTTTCCGTCGGATGGCGTGTATATGTAATGTTAGATTTCTTTGAACATATTGTGGAACCCATCGGTTGGGTGTCCTTGACACTCAACTATTGTTGTCTCATTGGATGCTGTCCAAAGAAATCTCGCATTACATATATACGCCATCCGATGGGAAGTCGGCGAGAATATAGGTTCCTGACCACAGTGCATCCACAGATGGGGTTTTCTTATTCTTGACCGGAGAGCATGTGTCGGTACCCTGACGAGCCTGAACATCGAGAGGCGAAACATGTGCCCTCTAATTGCAGGGAGGGGTGGGGCTCATTCCCGGTCAAGCACATAACAAAAAATGTTAATATGGGCGGAGACGCAGGTTGCTGTGTGTTCCACATGAGATTGTGGAATCCAGCGGTTGGGTGTCCTTGACACTCAACTCATTAGGCTAATTGAAAAGTTCGCGAAGCGGAAATGATAAAACAAGTTTTAGTTGAAAAATTATTATTCTTCCATTTATTCCTTCTCTGAAGTGATTTTCTGAAAGTCCTTCAAAATATTTATCTACGGCTGCTACAGCTTCTTCATTTGATGAAAAACGCTTGCCACATAGGAATTTTTGAGATTTGGGAACAGATGAAAGTCAGAGAAGGTCAGCTCTGGTGAATATGATGGATGCTCCAACAATTCGTAGTGTAACTTCTTCAATGTGACCATTGCAAGACCACCTCTGTGAGCCGATGCATTGTCTTGATGAAATAATTTTTTATTCGCTAAACCAGGTGTTTTCTCACGAGTTTTAGCATCCAATTGATCCAAAAGGTTTGAGTAATACTCCACGGTTATTGGTTTGAAGGTAATCAATTAACAAAATCCCTTTTGTATCACAAAAAAATTAATTCCATAATCTTTTTTGTCTATTTTGACCACTTTAGCTGCTTCGGAGCTGAATAATCGGACTCAGGCCACTCTGCGGTTTATTGTCGCAGTTCAGGATCATAGTGGTAAACCCAAGGCTCATCCGTAGTTCCAAAACGACGTTTAAAATATATTTTATTCCTTCGAAAAAGATCCAACTGTTGTTTATCAAGTTTTACTCGAAGTCGTTTTTGACCAGAATTTAAAAAATGCGGCATCCATCTAGCGTATAGCGTTATCGAGCCCTCTTCCTTTTTCAAAATATGAAACCCCCGTTCAGTTGAGATTCCCCTCCTTAGCAATTTCACTCAAAGTCAATTTTCTTTAGTTTTTTCTTTAGTTTAGTAGTTGCACCTATTGGACGTCCAGAACGAGGGTCATCATCCAGGCTTATATGACCACGTTGAAACTCACCTACCGACTTACAAACCATTGTTTTTGAAACAGCAGATTCCTCTAATACATTTGCCATTTCACTACAAATTTCCATTGCCTTTAAACCTTTTTTTACAAAGAATTTAATTACTGCACGATTTTAAATATATTTTACATTTTAAAAAATAACTGATACGTTTATTTTATGGCAATGGTGGACGAAGGAACGAGTGCATTATCTTGATAAAACTGTACTTTTTCTTCTCCAAACAAAAAGTTTTTTTATGAACTCTTCGTTCTGACCATTCGTTCTTCAAATTTGACCAATAATGCAGCAGAATACTCTCTTTCCCTTTCCCAAATGGTTGATAAACATGATGCTTTACAAATTCCCGTGGTCTTTCCAGACTATTGAAACTTCTTGCATGCATCGGGATACCTTCGCCAGGTAATACCAACTGTTTTGACTATTTATTTTTGATATATAGTAATGAATCCAAGTTTTATCAGTAGTCATTGCACCTTCGAATTGCGTTTATACATTTCTATACACCGGTGTAAAGTGGTCACCCGATTCCTTTTTTAGACCGTAGTGAACAAACCATCGCCATCCATCGGCGTGATAGCTTTCTATATATTCTGTACCCGATCGTCCGATATGTTTCATAATCTGAACAATCTCTCTAACCTTCACTCTGCGATCTGCCAACTCGACATCATGAATTTTGTTGACCATTTCCTCCGTAATGACCTCAACGGTGAGTTTTAGACATACTGAATAAATCACCTAGACTGAATAAACCATGAATGAGAAAAGTTTCTATAATACTTTTTCAATTTTCTTCGATTTGTGCAATGGCTTTATTTATACAACAGTTATTGTTTAATCAACCCCCGATATTCTCTTTTTCACATGATAGGAAAAATATCGAACTTATTTGCTTTCGAAGACTGTCAAAGCAATATGAAATGTCATATGGACTTGAAGTTCATGAATCCTTTCTAAAACGGAAGCTACTTTTCAGAAATGGAATCATCGTTGCGGTCGCGTCATCTATCAGAAAAATATCTAACTTTTCAATATAACCTTATATATATATATATATATATATATATATATATATATATATATATATATATATATATATATATATATATATATGTGTAGTGTGTATGGTATTTCATATATAATAGGATTATTTTAATTATGATGTTAATTAAGAAAGCTGCACAATCCGCCATCATACAGTTCTGTTTTGTCGTAATTACAATAATGAAAATAAAAATTATCGGTATATTATTTGCGTTAAGTTATATAAATGAAGAGTTGATTGAAATCAGGAAATTAGTTTTAGAGTGAAACACTACCATGTATATGATTGTAGCTATGGATATGAAAAAATGTATTCTAATAACTTATTAATTGTGAAATTTAGAGAAAATGAAAGAATAATTAGATAATTAATACTATTCAGAGTAGTAGTCGGCTAATTAAGAATATATGGAAAAAGCAATTTAAAGTTGATGATGGGAGATTAAAAGAATAATCGAGATAGGCAAGTATATAAGTTGAGAACAAGAGGTTAAAGATCACACCTTATAAGGTTTTTTTAATTAAAATCAAAATATCTATATCGTTGAAATAAATGTTTTACTGATTTTTACTACTAAAAATAATTTTTAAAATATAATATTTTTGCTTAAATCTAACTTTTAAAGTTGGTTGCTCTCCTGCAATATCTAATTCAACATTTTAAGTTCATCACAATGATGTCAAAAATAAATTAGTACATTTGTAATTCAATCGGTGATAAAATTAATACTTCATTTACTAATTCTAGCCCAATCTAAATATCAACTTCTAAAATGAAATCAGGGATCTGAAACTTCCACTAATATTTGATGCTTTTACTCGAGATTTTGCTCATCTTCATGAACCTTAGTCAACATATACGATTACAATTACTAATATAGCCAATTTACATTGATTAAACGCATTTATAATATTACTTTTATATACTAAAAAATCTTGTTTAATTAAATTAACGCTATTTCAGATAAAAAAAACTTACCAATTCCTTCGTATAGCGTATATTGTTTGGTCTTTTGTTCACATTTTAATATAAATTAATTTTTTCAACTTTTCATTGGTTTTCCCGTGTATTCGGTGTATTTCATTGTATGTCTTTCAGTGTTCCGCGTATTGTATTGCATACTACTCAGAATTGTATTTATTCTCTGACTAGTCTTTCGTTTTGTCCAGGATATATAATTAACAACTTATTAGAACTGATCTTATCACACCCACAGTCAGAATCATATTGATGGTATTGTTCCATTGTAAAACTAATTTCCTGTTTTCAATCGATTTTTCATTTATATAACTTAATAACTACGATAAAATATGAACAGTTCATATTTTCTGCATCGCAATTATGATAAAGGAGAACTACAGGGTGTGAAAAAGGAGATTCTCCATTATAAATTAAAATATCTTATTTTTGACTTAACATTTTCTGTTTCAAAAGAAACTAAACAGTCAAAAGTTTTTCACAACACAAACTGTTAAAATTAACTTTAAAAATTAAAAAAGAATTATTTCAACTCAGCGTCAATTTCGACGAATTCTTATCGTTAGAGATGGTTCCGCCAAACGCATAATACGCAAAATTGATAGCCAAATTTTTGGATACTGGGTGTGCGGATGATGCTGACGAAAATATGTTTGAGAAGCTAAAGGCACATCAACTCTACGATGCTTAACTGAGAATAAAACAGCGGTCCCTGCAGCTTTTTAGATTACAGCTGCGATTAGAATTCGGTCGTGTTAGAATATTGCAGATGTACTTGAAAACGTTGGCAAGACAATATGTGCATTGTGTTTACACTGTAGTGTTCAGTTTCTGCACAAAGCAGTATTGGAACTTAGTTTTTTTGAAAATGAAGGAAAAGCAGATATCGTAAATGCCTACCATAATAGACACATACTTGCAAACTCTTACTTACCTCAGTCAGGAGACCTTGAAGTTTCTTGTTCTCACAAGGCTGGTGCTAAAGTCCATGCTGCACATACTAAGGACAAAAATATTACTTTTGAAAGGACATTTCCATAATAGATTAATCTCCAAACATGGACTATCTGAGATGGCCCCAGAATCTCCGGATCTAACCATGACTTCACCCTGAATTCTTTCTTTGTGGCAAGAGCGAGTTTGCATTAAAAAAATAAATATTGGACCAGCTCAACGAGAGTATTCGGCAGGAAATAGAGGCAATATGCCCGAAAACACTAACTAAGATGAAGGAAGATATAAACAAAGTATCAATTTGTGAACGCGAAAATGACTGTTATTATAGTCGGGACGGAGAAATCTGCACATGGATCAGAGAACAAATGAAAATATATGACATTATTGGAAAAATAAAGTAACTGAAATGGATTTGGGAAGGCCATCTACTGAGGCGATGTGATGAGAGGTGAACCAAAGTAATCCTGGATACCGCTTGATCATAAATGTCTATAAAGACGACCGAAATCACGATGAACTGATAATATCATCAAGTATATTGGACCCGAATATTAAATGAGGACTGAAGAGACCTACATCCTAACAAGGATGGACTCTGGCTAAGTGATAGTGACTAAAATGAAATAATCTGCTCACATGTCGTTCACTAACTTTCACATATAAACTGTCTGTCGCACCTGTCTGTCTTTCAAATTTCATACCATGGAATAAATTCACAGTGAGATACAGAATGGAAAGAGTATATTATAAATGACAATCTTTCCAATTTCCTGGATTTCATATTTCCGAGAAGAAATTTCAATATCGTTCGACATACCTTTGTCAACCTTTCACAAAGTGTGAGGAGAATCCCGTATAATGTTCCATATTCATTAAATGTATTTATTTACGTAATTACTTCCTAATGAACGTAATTGGAACTATTAAACTCTAATTAATGTGGTCAAGATTATTGTAGAAAAACTGGTATCGAAATTTGCAATGAAATAAAATTGTTCAAGGTGTTTCCTTATTTGATGGGGTACATTATTAATTTTCCTTTCGTTTGTTTTCTTCGATATTCTTCAATTTATGAACCTGTTCCGTCTTATCGAAGGCCAACATACAGATTATTTTTAAAGTAAAACTCTGCTGTGTTACTTCACAACTAAAATCATATTTTAGTTGTATATCATTTGCTTGATACTAATTTTTAATTTGAAAGAAACACAAAAAAACAGTGTTTTAATATTAGGAGAAATTGATAAAATTATTGTTAATGATCATAGGTAATTATTCTGACTTCATTAAAAAGGCTATATAATTTAAATGTGGGAAGTGGATGATCGCGAAATTAATGAACAGTAATATTTGTTTCAAAAATGTTTTAGACACCATGAAACTGAAAATGAAAATCAGATTGCGTAAAAAAAGGGAAGTATTTTATAGTTAAGCACAGTAATTGTCTACAAGTTATTTAATGACGATGGATATCAACTTGATACGAGTATGACCTCAGTCATGGTTATTAATTTTACTAAACCATTGTTAAATAATTATGGGTTTTATAGTAGCTCAAAAATCTCCAACTTAGACCTGCATGGTCTTCTGCATGCTGTGCATTTAAGGTCAGAAGGTCATAAATAAAAGGTTTATTAAGCTTTTGGCGAAAACCTACATCTTTATTACTTATATTTACTTTTATTACTTATATAATAAAGATTATCAATATCGATAATATATCGCTTTTGACGAAAACCTCCATTATTTATACTTGTGCTGACTATTTTAATAGAAATTCTCCAGGTCTTTGCATTAATCTGAATTGATGATTATATTTTCTATTTTGATTATACAAAAGTATTAATAAACTAACAAAATGTTTATGCGTTTGTGCAACATATTTATATTCAACACAGACTGACATATGAAACATTTTTGAGCATTGTTTTCATTTTAGGAAGCTATTTTTTTTATTTCACGTGTATTAAATTCAGAAGTATCCGCTTTTTCTTTCTATCATATCTGGTGTTTGTACAAAAATTTAAAAAAACTTTATATATAATAATATAAAAATAAAATATAATATATAATATATAATATATAATAAATAATATATAATAAAATATAATATATAATATAATATATAATAAAATATATAATAAAATATTTATAATAATAAAAAAAGTTATTATATATTTTTCAGATAAAATCAAATATTAAGTCAAAAATATATTTATTCAAACATTTACAAAGAAAATATAAATTACAACTGTTATATTTCGATTATTCTGAGTGATATATTTTGCGTTTTTTCATAAAATTACGCCCGGGAGTGATTTTTTTATGGATTGCGTCTGGAAGATCACGTTTTTTCACCAACAGTAATCAGCCATCCTATTCACATGTCATCGACCTTGATAGCTTGTTTCCATTGTTTTGAGGTCTTGATGAAATCATTCTTCCTGTTCTTCACTAACATCACCAAGATTTTCAAGGAAAAAATCTAGACGTGAATCTAGAAATGTGATTCTTGAACTGAGATCAGAGATTGAAAATTGATGTGGTATAAGAATCTCTGGACCATATGGAATCGGGCGTGGTGCACCTGAATTCACATTTGGGTAGACTGTTGTTCGGAGCAATTCGGAGTCTCGGGCAAATAAAACAATTTATCGATTTTAGACATTGTTCTATGGGTTTAACCTATATCTTTGACTGCATTTGTTGGTTTGCTATCGATTTCAAAATATACTTGCTTTTACTTGTTATTTAGGCTTTCGGTGCTGTTTTCGACGTTATACTCATATATCTTCACATAAGATATGGAGGCTCAAAGGTAAGTTCAGAATGAAATTAAATTAAGGTTCCTTTTGTTTTTTGCATTCGTTTTTATAACTTTTATTTATATTATTTAATTCATTTAGGGAAAACAAATTAACGTGCCAAATTTATAAGACGGAATATTCCTGGGTGTCCGCAAATTATCTATATGTAACAACACAACCGAGGGTAGTAACAATGAAAAGGCCCTACAGAATGGTCAATTTTGTAGGATACGAATAATAATATTCAAGAATTAGACAAGAACAAAATTCTACTATCAATTTGGAAGGTAATCATATATAAAAAGTCTTATACTTATGAAAGTTTTATAGAATAATCTAATTTGTGGATGGTCGAAGAGTACACAAATTTGTGTGATCAGTTGGATGAACACCAACTAGATAATTAAGGACTGGAAAAGCAGTTTTCCATGGAATCAAAACAAACATCTGAAGGAGTGCAAAAAAAGAAAAATAGAAAAGCAATCCTACTATCCAAACAAAAAGTAAAGAAAATGAATATTTATATTCTAAATAAAAACAAAACAGTTAAAATATTTAGTGTTTTTCAGGATTTTGGTACATTTCCTCTATTGATTGAACATATTCATTTGATGGTGTGTATTTAAACATAGGCTAGAAATTTATTATAGGCATTGAAGACTGATGGTAGGCTGGAGCCTTGTGTTTGAATTTTCCTTTCTCTTGAATTGACGTTTCTGGAGACTGCTCCACATGGGCAATATCTTCGGCTCCTCGCGCTGTTCTTGCACCTTCATTACGGAACCTATCCTCCAGCTGTTCCAAATTATTGAAATTGCTTGAATAAACTATAAATTATCGTTGTGTTACGCGCTGGGTGATTAGAATATTTTCGTCTAAATTAATGTTGAATTACAATTATTGATTTTTTTATAAATAAATTACATCAATCTCACTATGTTCTTTTAGCGTGTATTTACTATAATAAAACTTACACGTCTGCACTATACAACACTCAAACCCAAACTATCACAAAAGTGCGACAAAAAAAGGTAGAGTGACACACGCCTTCCAGTGTACACTTTAATCAAGGTCCAAAGGCTTACCCTTAGTTGTTTGTCTTCAAAACATAATCAAATTGTTTTTATATTGATCTTTTTTAGTTTTCTTTTAATTTTATTTGTATAGTTTTCATATTTTCAATCATTCAATGTTTTCAGTCATTCATTGGACCTGAAAGCATCATGGAATAATGAATGACACCATTAAAATAACTAGAACTTTTTTTATGACCTATGATAGTTATTCTTAGGTTAAAATCAAAAGGATTGATAAAAATATTAATTTTAGCTTTACTTAAACTTGACTCAAAATCAATATTAAGATCAGTTCTTTAATATAAGATAATGTAAAAAATAGCTTTTGCCTAACATACACATACAATTAAAACAATTAAAATTGAAACATTTTATATGCATTTGGTCTACAGCACGAATAAAATATTACCGAAACGTTTTTTTTATTAATGTACTATAATTTTCCCTTTCAATTAAAAGCAGATTTATTGAAAATAACTCAAGATTAACACGTTTGATATACGCTGTTTATAAGAATTACACTATGTTAAATTAAAAGTTTTACGCTGCTGTGCACGAACTAATAACTGCTGATGCAACTAACCGAGAAAAATATTAACTTTTTAATAATAAACTAGTTGTGAATTAACATTTTACGACTTCGAACATCCAATAAACCTTTATGATGTAAAAATGGATATTAAATTAACTTATGTAAAAAGAGCAGGAACCATGTAAAGACGGATATAATGTTTAGTAATAATTAATTGGACGATTGTGGATTTCTTCAATTAGTATCAAATTAATTTGTATTAATATAATAAATTTAATATCAGCCCTACGAAACAATGCTTAGAAAAACGCACAATTTGCAGATTGAAACCTTCTCATAATGAATATATGACTTGAAGTTTTGATATTAATTTTTAGCGTCGTTAGCGTTATAGAGTAATTAGCGGAATTATAGTAACCTACATCAATTTTTTAACACTAGAAATAACTAATTATGTAACATGAAATATGTTCAATAACACTCAATATTAATAATAATGTAAGGTAGTGGAACATCTGATAGGACATCCCAAATGACATCGAAAGATTATAGAGCGATTGATCCAATTAAAGTTTCACCAACAAAGAGAACGATCAATTTCAATGTGTATTGATAACAATTTGCTACATTAATTACAATAATAATAGTAATAATAATAATAGGCAGGGGGCGGAGAGTCAGTATGATGAATAGCGTCACCACCTCCTGGAGGAGAGGCGTAAACCTCTGTAGAAATAAAAATCTCCTAAGCTCAAGGTGAAAATCCATCGTGCCGAGGAGCTCAGTGGCACAGGGTTACAGTATCTTTAACGATGTCTTTGGATATCGAGCACCCTCCGGTAGTAAATAGCTCTCCCAAGGTAATGCGGGGCTCTGCCTTGGGTGACGGTTTTTTTTCCCTTGCTACTCGTGGGATCGACATGAATTCGAAAAATTTTGTTAACACTAAACTTAGAAATAGACGTGCTGATCACAATGAGACTCTTTTGAGCTCTTTTGAGCTCTTGAGCTCTTTTGAGCTCAAAGCTCTTTTGAGCTGCTTCCCGTGATAGCTGGACCCAGCACCAGAAGCGCGCTTTGAGGTTGTCACATATGGACCACTGAGCAGAATTCTGAGCTGCTTCGTCTTTACGAGGTAGCCGAGCCGAAAAGAAGGGGATATATGAAGCGGCTACATGATATATGGTGTGCTTCAACTCCAGAACTAAGTCACATGTCGCAGCAAAACCTTCGCGATCAAATTGCCTTCCTTCATCGAATAACCAGCAGGATAATTCACTCCCTATCGTTCTTAAACCAAATCAAATTGGGGAGCCTTTGCCAAATTCAATAAGACCTGAAAATAATTTCTTTGCATAATTTGCCAAGAAAAGCCAAGATTTCTTATTGAAGTTAGTTAACACACACGAGAAAGAAAACAAGGGTGCATTTTTATTTCATGCAGGACGAAAAGTATAGGACTTAATTATTTAAGTCCTGATGCTCGAAGAACTGATGCTATAGCACGTTATAACGCCGGAACACACCAGCAGAAAGATCAAGAAAACCCAGGAGGAAAGACTAATGCAAGATCACATGACGAAGAACCTTCATTCGGTCTTCTTACGACACCTCCAAACGCAGGGTTTATCCGCAGAACGCACATGTGGTTTCTTGCATTCTGCTTCCTTGAAGCTCGAAACCGAGGATTTTATGATGGCATGTCAGGATGGAGTGGTTAGCACACTAATGTACAAGGAAAACATTGTAAAGGAAAATCATCCTGCCAGCTTACTCTACTCACGCGAAGTCTTTGTACATCTAAAAACACAATGCTGTTTTACGACAGCGACAGCATTGTGCTATACTTGTCAGACAGTTATGGCATAGACAGAGATGCGGTCTTGCCCTAGAACTTACGATGTATCATTTACTGGAACTACTCATTTTCTACAATTAGGAAGCTTAACGCAATCAAACAAGACATAGTATTTATCAATAACAATCTTTTATTACAAATTTTTTTCACAATACACCAAAACACTATTTTTACATTCTGGACGCACGTTTCGCTAACCATGTTAGCATCATCAGCAGATGATTAAAACGAAATTCTTATTCTAAGAATTATTCTAGAATAAGAATTTAGTTTTAATCATCTGCTGATGATGCTAACATGGTGCTAACATTGGTTAGCGAAACGTGCGTCCAGAATATAAAAATAGTGTTTTGGTGTATTGTGAAAAAAATTTTTGTAATAAAAGTTTGTTAGTGTAACGCCAAAAGTTCCAAACCCGCAGAATATTTATCAATAACCATGCCTGAAAATGGCATGTCATCGGATTCTCTTACCCAGCGGAAGTTAACTACGCTGTACTTAGTACAGTAATTACTACGAAAGAGGCGAATAAACGGGATAAGTAGAAAGACCTTCTTTCCAAGTTTTCTGATATGTCTCCAAGGTTTTCTATAAAATTTATTATACTTAGTATTGGTTCTTTGGGGGGCAAGAAATCTTCAATCATCAAGGAACGTTATACCAATTTGCAGACCGTTCTCTACAAAAAGCGGTACTTCTGGGGTCGCTTCGTACAGTGAGGGTCCACGAAGCAGCTTTTTGATGAAAGCAGGTTTTCATATTGTTTGGGACGTAACCGAAGGAGAAACTAAGTAGCTTTGAACACCCAAAAGGCAAATATATAAATATATATATATATATATATATATATATATATATATATATATATATATATATATATATATATATATATATATATATATGTATATATATACTTATATATACATATATGTATATATATATATATATATATATATATATATATATATATATATATATATATATATATATATATATGTATATATATATGTATATATATATATATATATATATATATATATATATATATATATATATATATATATATATATACATATATATATTTGGAGGAATAAAATTATTTTTGCTATGGCCCACACTTCATTTAGAATCCAGTTTAGCTGGGTAAAAAGATGAAAATAATAATAATAATTAAAAAAATAATAATGACAAACTTAAATAGAGGAAACATGCCTATCAACACCTGTGCAAGTTCGGTGCTAAACTATTCTTTCGGGATAGTTATTACGTGACGTAATATTAGGACACTGCTCACAAAATTGCAGAAACACCACCCTAGAAGTGCAGTGGAACGCACAACATTGCCGCGACAAGAAGGCGGTAGAGATTAGTCGATATTAGTAAGCAACTGTACCAACAAATAGGAAATCTGGGGAAATATCTCCCTGAGGAGAGTCGATCAACACTACTGCGACTAAACGAAGATCAAGTTCAAGTCTACGCTAAAAGTTGATAAATTACAATCATAGCGAGATAAGCTTCTGCATGGAAGACATTTGAATGAAGTCACCCAGGAATAAGTTGATATATTAGCTTCGAGCTACTGGTTCACTGCTGGTCTGATGTTTCCGGTCAATAGAAGGTATCCTAATGGCAATACAAGACCAAGTTATACCAGCTAGAAGTTACCTCAAGTATATAGTTCGGGATTGTAGTGTGATGGATGATCGATGTAGATAAGGGTGCCGGGCCTCCGAAACAATCCAACATAAAACAGGAGGCTGTGAAGCATTTGCAGCAACTTAATATAAAAAACCATAATACAGTGGCTAAGATCTTTTATCAAAAATTGACAACAAAACTATAGCTAAAGGAATCGGAAAAAACTCCAAACTACAATTGCTGCTCACAACCAGTTCTGAAGAACAACAGTTACAGAATGTATTGGGACCGAACAGGGCTTACCGAGCAGAAATTAAGTAACAACAGACTCGATATTGTTTTTATTGATAATATTTAGGAATACTCGAACAGCAGAAACTTTATCATAGCCAGTTAAAGAAGGACTTTTCCACTCTATACCAAAAGATACTTTAAATATTAATCAAAAAAATTTTAAAGATTAAACTGAACAGTAAACCTCATTAGGGCGATCAACGGTTGGGCAGTGTTAACTTTGACATATTCTTTTGGCATTGTTAAATGGTCAGAAGCAGACCTTGATGAACATAGGTTGATACGCCGAACTTTGACAACATTCCGATGTCTACATTCAAACTCATCTTCGAATAGGCTATACATCCCAAAAAAGTTGGGGGGTAAACGTAACAAACATCTGTCTCAATCAAGAAAAAAAGATGCGACAACGCTTTATTGATTCAAACAACGTGCTAATGAGGTTGGTTGCAAAGTAGGACCGGGATTTCACTCCACTAAACCTAAATAAACAAAAGCTTACTGATAATAGAACAACACTTTTGGATTGCTTTCGAGAATAAAAACAAAAATCAGTACATGGAAAATATCCTAAGTCACTCGAAGATGACACCATTGACGAACAACGTTTCGCGATAGCTATTCCAGACATTAAGAGTAATTGCCATAATAATAATAATTCATTTATTTAACAAAAGTATAATAATATCTGTATAAAGAAGGCGAAGCTTAGCTACTGAGCTGCTCTTTAAGTCTTAACTTTTGAGGTTTACAGTTTGTATGTGATTAGAGATTTAAATAACAAAGCAAAAAATAAAATCAAATAAATGCAAACCCACAAATAACGAACACAGCTACAGCTATAAACATAACTACCCTGCTAAGAGGCGATCCTTTATCGTACATCAAAAAATACGCACTGTTGGTAACAATTGTTCCTACACGATAATGTTTAACAACAAATATGCTTGATAAATTGCCAGAAATTATTGCAACTGAGTTAGAATTTATTACCACATCTATTATTTTGTCGTAACATTTCACTATCAGACGTTTATTTATAAGAAGGTTTTATAGATAAAAATACAAAAAGTGTCGAAAGTAACTCAAACCGTCTTTGGTGAAATATTATTGAATAAGATGTCAAATTGCGGAATATAGTTATATTATTTATTCATATTTATCTTTTGATTTCACAGTAAAAATAGAAAGTACGTTTCTAACATATCTGAATTAATATCAGTACCCAAAAAAATGCTGAAAGCTACCTGGCGTCAGTTGCTAACTCTAATGATAGCAAAAATATGTATATATTTTTAGTTTTTATGGTTTCAACTCGTAACTGTGAAAATTTCATTTTTTTCAAAGCAATCATGATATCAAGCGATGCAGCAGAGTGTTTACTTCAAATAAACTTTTCACATTATTCATCAAAATGAATATATGGTTTCCTTTCATGACAAATTCAAAATATACTACTAAAAATTGATTTTATTAGAGTAGTGGGCTACATTTTGAAAGTATGATTTCTGAGAAGTTAAGAATCTGTTTTTTTGCAGATCGGGAAGTTAAATTTTTGAAGCAATAATCTAGCTACAATTCTTTATCTATTAGGCCGAGGCCGCACTATGGATAAACCGCCGTGGTTTTTAACCGCGTGATTTTGGGAGTCAAGAAAACTAATACAAGCGGCCGCACTTGCGATTTTTTCCCGCGACTGATTTTAAAACCGTGAAATATGGCTCGCGGGTAAAAACCGCGCCATAATTTGTAACCAATAGAACTAATTAGCAATTTGTGTTGACGTCTTCTGCAAACTATGAATATCACTGGCGGTTTTTAATCGCACTGTGTGTGTCTCGAGCGGTTTCGCGGTTATAGCGGTGAACCACTCGCTGGAAAAAACCGTAGTGCGGCCTCGGCTTTATTAAATATAAATTAGAGTCGCCAGTTCATAGTGGAATTATAATAGTAGATAGTTTTCGATTATTCAGCCTCTTAAAATAAATCTAATCATTCAGTAAAAACTTTGTAATGGGTTTTGACTAAAACTAATTAATTTTAGCCGTACCCTGATGATGCTAACTTAGTTAGAGAAACACGCGTCGAGTGAGTTTAATTCAATGAGTGAAAAATTCATAATAAAGCTTTTATTTAACATCAAAGGTTTAAAAAATCAAAATTATCCAAAAGTTACAATTCTTCAATTATTATGAAAACAATTATGGGTTAAATAGTATAAGTTAGATATTTATTTCAAAAAGAGTAAAATACTTGGGGTGTTAAATCATTTTTCAAGAGATTGGAATAAACGATTAAACATATCCTGTTAGTAATAAGAAAACCTTCATTTTTCTTTAAATTGGCGGTTTAATTTCTTTATGAAATTAAAATGAGGATATACCATTATATGTAAAGTGTTTTAACAAGTTCAGTCAATAATTATGAATATGCAATTAAAGTAGACGATGATCTTTATTGAATAATTGACATGGAATAATTCAAATTTATTTGGTTAAATTTTAAACTTAGAAATTCTGTTGCAAAAAATATAAATTGTACCCATGATGAAATTAAAGTATACATTCGATGGAACTGCAAGTAAATGTGTAAAATATTTTTAAAGTTTGACTGATTATGAACATATGAATATTTTTTTCAATAAAATGCAGCCAAGGAATTCAATTTTTCAGCAGGTAATTGGTAGAAATATTAAAAACAGTACCAAAAAAATATTACATTGTTTGAAAATGGCTGTTAAATTAAAAGTCAAACTTGTCAACCATCAAATAAAAAACAAATCTAGCCATTAGTTTATAGCAGATTTTCCGGTGTGCGTGATGGCATAATAATAATAATAATAATAAATATCTTTATTACAGAAGTATGTTAAATATACATAAAACGAAATAGTGTAAAAAAATCATTGATATTACGTACAGTTCTGATATCCTATTTAATCATCAACACTGTAGGGTTCTAAATATAATAAAAAATTAAACAAGCATTTTTCAGTTGGCCAATGTCCCTAATAATCTTAACATAATCTAGTAGGTGATTATACATTATGATAGAGTAACAGTATGCTTCCTGCTGTGTGAGTGTTAACTTATGTTATGGGTAATTATATTTAGGGTCCTTGTATATGTTGTCTGGGGTTTACTGCTCATAAATAATTCTGGATTCTTGCAGAAAAACAGTATCCATTCCTAAATAAAAATTGCCGAAAGAGTCAACAAACCATTGTTTTTAAATTTTCCCTGCACGGCTTCTGTGGCTTCATATTCAACATACTGCGTAATGATCTTTTCTGACATATAAAAAGCTTCTGCCTTTCATCAGATTATTTTCAAAAGATCAATGTATATCTAATATGCCTTTAAAAATTTGAAAAATACACAGTTTTTAAGGTAGCAATGTCCTAGTATTTCCTCAGTACAAGAAAACTGAAAACAGATTTGCACAGTTTTTTGTAAATGTTGTACGTGATAAGACCAGGACATATTGCAATCTAGGATTAGTCCCAGAAATTTTACATGTTCTTACATTAAAGTAGTATTATTTAATATTAAATTATCAAATCATTTAATTCAAGATTGTTTGAAATAATGATAATTAAATTTATTCAATTGACCATGAAGTAATATTCTTATTAAATTTAGAGAAATTTAAGGTTTTTCGATGAAATATAGATTCATATTGGCAAAATTACAATCGACAAAACCAGTGTACCTATTAACTGATGGATAATGTTTTGCAAAATGCGGTAAGTAGATTTACATCTTACGCAGTCTCTCATAGATATATGCATGTTAAAAAATGATTTTGATCGTCAATTTAGTAACGAAACACCTAATAACTCAATGTATAAATAACACAAAATGGTGTGATTTGAAGGAAATTTACAATCTTGGGAAAAGACACAAGGGCTCAAGTATGGTGAATAAGGAGGCTGTGGGACCACAATGATGTTTTACGTACCAAAAACTGGTTAATAATTGAAATCGCTGTGTGGCAAAGCGCATGCAGGATCCAGGTGTTCTTTATGTTTGGTCTCACACGAATGACCCTTTATCGAAGTCTTTCAAAAAGATCTCGGTAAAAGTGGTGATTTACCGTTTGGTCTTAAAGCACGAGTTCCTTATGGACGATCCTCCGACAAAAAGCAAATAATTTATTTTGTGTGGATTGTTTTTGCTTTTGATCTTTTATTTGCCTATTCCGGCATTTTTTCATCGTGGTGAGGTTGGAATATGCCTTTTCTGGTATTTGTTTTCCGAGTCGTATTGAAAAATCCAAGATTCATCACCTGTATTAACACGCTCCAGAAAATGAGGGTCATTTTCAGTCCGCTCAAAATAACCATACATGTTTCCCATCTGTTGATGCTTTTTTGGATTAAATTTTTGAAACCGGAGCCTCATAATATGAGCCTCAAAAATTATTTGATTGGATTAACATCCCGTATGTATTAAAGAACCCACTCTTCTTTCTGTTGGTATTTTAAAACTGCTAAAATGCTGCCTTACGAAAAATTACCAATAAATCAATATTCGGGGCACTACGATTGTATATGTTGAACTATCTGAACTGTCACTTAATAGAATACTTATAAATATGGAGTAAGTCGTTCTCAAGGTAAACAGGAATTATCTCACTTTTTGGACATTGTAATCATGCGGTGCAAAGTGGAATTAATTATCAGCGGCATATTTATAATTGGAAGATTAGATTATTCTTTCGCGGAATTGTTATATATGTTATAAAACCTAAACGAGTTTAGAGATTAGAATTTAATCGTTAGGAACCACTTTTTAATTATAATAGAATGAAAAGCTGTTACTATTGTTATATCATCAAAGTAACCGAATCATCGCAGCGTATAAAGTTCATTTCGCAACATCGTTATTGTTTGTAATGAAGAATATTACGGTACTAGTTCGTAGGCTGTTGGTGGTAAAATTATGGTAAAATTACTTTCAGTTAAGTAGCAACTTACTGCAGATTATGATAAATTTTGCATGGATAAGTATTTAACGATTACCTCATTGTAAATAAAGCGTTTGCGTTCATTTGCAATGCCGACTGATTTAAACGGCGCTTTAATAGTAAAAATTAAAATAAATTCTTCGTACATAACACGGTGTCGAAATTATCTCAACTACTGCAATTTAATTATGCGAAGTGGCTATGTAATTTGGCTAGTTCGACAATTTTTATTCCCTCAAAGATAATTGAAAATTTTACAGAAATTTAAAACAAAAATTAAATTATTTTCAAGAATAAAAGTTACATATTTAGTGAAATTGTTGGAGTTTCTTGACTGTTCTTAGATATTAATTGGATTGTAAAATTTATTCGAGTACTTCTATTCTAATAAATTCAGCAATATATATAGATAATTTGCTCGAAAAGTTGCATAATAGGCTTGTAAAGAATACTAAAAATGTTTAGAAAACAAAGAAAATTCTTCCATGCTCAACGTAATAATTGCCTATTTTCCAGAAACTATTTCCAGTTTCCAAGTTTCCACCTTTGCTTAGATGTATAGATTTTAGGATATTTTGGAAATCTTGCTATATGCAGTGTGTCGATTTAAGATGAAGACATCTCCATATCTCCGCTATTTGAAGGAATACAGATTTGAATTTTTGCACAGTCATACAGGCGTATGAGTCACATTTTTTAAGATACTCAACTGAAATCAGAACTTTAAACTCATCTTACTACGAATTCACAAACAAGGTCAATCCTGAATATTTGGACCTGAATATTAGACCAAAATAATGAAAAAGTTAAAAATACGAATTTTATCATGAAACTCGGTACATAGGGTTAAAATAATATTCTGAAAAACTTTTTTTAATAACTTTTTTCGATATATCTAACGCGAAGCAAAATATCGAGAATTGATCCTGTTTGTGAATTGGTAGTAGGCTTAGTTTAAAGTTCAGATTTCAATTGTGTATCTTAAAAAACGTCACCCATCAATCTGTCTGACTGTGCAAAAATTCAAATGTGTATTCCTTCAAATAGCGAAAATGTGGGGTCTTCATCTTAAATGCTACACACTGTATACCATATAGTAATATAACCATTCTGTCCAGCCAGTAAATAATCGACTTATGACACTATCCGTCAAGTTTGCTAACAAAAACTATACATTAATCAATGCACTCCTCCCAGTTAACGAAGAAAATAAATCTAATCCTGAAAAAGTAAATAAGACCTAGGAAATTTTGGAAAAGACTATTTCTAAAATTCCTTCTAACCATGTTAAAATAATATTGGGTGATTTCAACGCCCAACTACGGAAAGAAAGAAAGTACAGAAAAATAGTCGGCATTTATCCCGCTCATAAATGGACCAACCATAATGGCAGAAGATTGGTTGAACTGTGTTCACAGTTTAATCTAAAAATAATGTCACCCTATTTTAAGAAGAAAAAAACAAAACAAAATACCTGGAGATGCCCAAACACGTGCATGGGTGAATTTCAAATTGACCATGTTAGCATTTCGTACCCCAATTATAAAGATATTTTGAATGTTCAAATTAGGAAAGGAGCTAACATAGACACGGATCATTACTTGACTAGAATCAAAATTAGCTTAAAATCTCGAAATCTTATTCAAAAGAGACTACTAATCCCAAAGTTCGACTCTACGAAAATAAAACCGACCCTAACAGAAGAGCTTCATAAACAACCAGCACAAAACTGGCAAGAACTGAAACAAAAAATCATTAAAACAACTCTAAAGTTGGTTCCTTTACAAAAACGTAGAAAACATCCGTGGTGGGAAGAAGTTTGCGAGCAAGCAGTACTAACCCGAAATAAGGCATTCAAGGAGTGGAACAGTCAAAAACCAGAAATAAACTATAACTATATATTTTTTTGGAAGTAAGAAAATAAACATCGACATCGATTCCTACAGAAAAACGGCCAATTAGCTCTAAATAACCAAGATAATTGCAAATAACTTGCCAAGTATTTTTAACAACTACTAAACGGCTCTGAGTCCTTAAACAGATTACCAACACTAAACCCTAAACAAACAAACCCAGATTCATTACCACCGAATAAAGATGAAATAATTAGGCAAATCAAACAACTTAAAAATAACAGAGTTTCTGGTGAAGA
Organism: Cosmopolites sordidus; assembly: GCA_031761425.1. Lineage (NCBI taxonomy): Eukaryota > Metazoa > Arthropoda > Insecta > Coleoptera > Curculionidae > Cosmopolites > Cosmopolites sordidus. Next base: position 80,612 of record JARFXV010002242.1, read on the forward strand.
TGGAATCACTGATGAACTAAAAACCGCTGGTACAGGTACAATAAAGGAAATAACCAAAATTCTACAAGAAGTTTGGCGAACCGAACGGATTCCGGAAGATTGGAAAGATTCTCTTATCCGTCCACTACATAAGAAAGGAGATAGAACGGATGTAAATAACTACAGGGATGTCTCTTCTCCCAGTTTGTTACAAAATTCTATTTCAATGTATACTAGACAGAGCACAGGGCCAGTTAGAACTTAAAATTGGTGAATATTAAACAGGTTTTCGACCGGGCAGAAGCCGCCCGGAACAGATTCTGAATCTAAAATTGACCCTATGATATCAAAAACTATACAATAAAAATATCATCTGTACATTTCTGGATTTCAAAAAAGCATATGATCCCATTGACCGCGAATCTTTATTCCAAATCTTGAAAGAACAAGGACTAGATCTGAAAACGCTGGCAATTATTAAGGCAACACTAACTAACACAAGGTCAAAAGTTAAATTCATGGGTGACATCTCAGAGTCTTTCGAAATTAAAACTGGAGTGAGACTAGGAGATGGACTCTCGCCACTTTTATTTAACTGTGTTCTAGAAAAAGTAATACAGGATTAGCGTGTAAAAAAAATCGGCCCTGAATATTGGCCAGCCCATTAAACTGGGGAGAACCGGTATCAAAATAGATTGTCTAGCGTTTGCTGATGATCTAGCAATTTTAGCTCAAGTTATATTAACGGCACAAAAACAGATTGAAATCCTAAAAGAAACAACAGAAACGATAGGGCTCCAAATTTCCTTTGAAAAGACGCAATACATGACCCACACAGACTAAGAACACCATTTCTAAAAACAAAATATGGTGACATTACTCTATTTCATTGTTCTCTTAAATATTTCTGTGAAATAATTATGGAAAACGGGTTAGAAAAAGCGGCCAATAAGGGTAGATGTCAAAAAAATGGAAACTGCATTGAGACTTACACAAAATATTTACAACAAAAAATGTATATCTAAAAATAAAAAACTGACACACTACAACACAGTTATTAAGCCAGAATGTCTATATGGCGCAGAAATGCTCATTTTGAATAAAAAGGAAGACATCGAGGACATGGAAAAAAAAATCTTAGGCCCCACACAAATAAATAACACAACATACCGACTTCAAGAAAACCAAGAAATCAAACAATACACATAGCGATATGAGAAGAAGACTGAAGTTTTACTTTTTTTTATTTTAGAGTAGGCTAACAAATAGTTGAACTATTAAGAACAAAACAATGAAATGGATTGCTGCAATTAAAGAGGACCTAAAATCAGCACATATTACACAAAACGAAATATATATATATATATATATATATATATATATATATATATATATATATATATAAATATTTTATACATTATTTTTTATTGTTTTATATAATATTTAAAATCGAATCGAAAATTATTTCGAGGAACGGACCCGCTAATTGGCCACCACTGGCATGTGATATAACGCCTTTAGATTATTTTCTTTGGGGTTATGTTAAATCATAGCCCGTGACAGAATCCTCCAATCCTATCATATTCAATATCTCTTACAACTGATCTTCACTGGTGATACGTCAGCGTAAAAGTTAGATTCAAATTATCACCGATTCTATCTCGGTAGTGAAAGTGTTAAATCTCGTATAAAAAATTTACGAGTAGTTTATTATATTCAATGACGACCGGAAGTCAACTGAACACGATTCGAAGTGTAATCATCTGAAGTCGTCGATATCGGACAAAACCATTAAAAGTTGCTTACATTTTTTTCTGAAATGGTTTCAACGTCACTGTTTTAATATTTTGGAATCGATCTGTTGATTAACTTAATATCAATTGATAGCAATATTGAGGAGCATAAACTATCATAATTAAATAATGAATTTACAATATACATTTTTATGTAATTTTTTAATTTTACTCGTGATAAAAATTGAAGGTTTATTGCCTTCGTAACGTAATAAATGTATACAGATGCATTGTTAGAATTGATAATTCGAATACTGAAAATACAATATCCTAATTCATACCGAGGTGTAACAAAAGTATTTGCTTTTTTTTTCTTTGTTTTTAAATGAACAATTAGCCCCGGAAGCCAAGGGGCAAGGGGAAGATCAGCCCCAAGACAGAGGGTGCTAAGAATCATCAGGTTAGTTCAAGCTGTCATTGGACTGTGAACATTGCAACTCTTAAACTATGATTATAAAATTGTTTTTGATACTCCTCAGACAATGACTAATTGATACTAAGAATATTTAAACCTACACCGCGATTGAGAAATTTCTTGGAATTTGTTTCTTGTTGGTTAGTAAGATATTAAGGAACAAAAAAGTGCAACACCCAGTGCAAATATTTATATGCAGTACACATAGTTAACATATAGTTAAAATTAAACTAGACATAATTTTTGCTTGTTTCGTTTTATGTCTATATATACGAATTTAACAGATGGCAAGGGGAACAGTTTAAAAATTGTTGTTTTTATCATTTTGTGATGAGTTTTTCATATCCTGTTAAGCAGTATTCCTATAATTCTGTAGATTAAAATGCCATGAGTTCGAGCACCATGTCATTTTAGACAAATATCTGAATTTGAAGAGACAAGCTATTGCTATGAATGAAGTAGGTTTAAGTTTTCATGAAATAGGGAGACAATTGTCCCGAATGCACATTACATGAAAACGGATGAACGATTACAAGAACTATTAATCGAGCTTAACAGTATACATTGGAATGTCATAGGGCTATGTAAAACACGAAGACAGGGTGAAGAGCTAATCAAATTGGAAACAACTGGTCACGTAAGGAGACGTAATTCCTCATTAACCGAAGTTGAAGGACAGTCTCGTAAAACTTGAAAGTATATCCGACCGATTAGCCCAAGGCGTCATTCAGCTGAGTAAAATATTTAAACTTCAAATCGTACAAGCTATGCATCAATTATAAGCTATGATAATAAAAAAATTGCCTTTTTTAGTCTTCTAGACCTTAATACTAGAATTGGAAAAGCAGGTGGGAGGTACAATAGAGGTGACAGATTAGTTGATTTTGCGGAAGGACAAGAACTGTATATTATGAATTCGTTTTATAAGAAAAAATCAGCATAAAATGGACATGGAAAGGTCAATCTGGTCTCACAAGTGAAATTGACTACATCATGACTACATTAAACGATAAAACAATATTTTGCAATTGTTTTGACTTTAACAGTTTTAATATTGGAAGTGACCATTGAATGGTATGAGCAAATGTTAGGATAAACTTTCGAAGAGAACGTACAAGAATGGTAAGATGGAAGAAGAGCAAAGCGAATTCTGGGAAGGTGCGCTACAAATGGGCAGTGATTTTGAGATTGCTGTGTCGAACCGCTTTGCTGTGTTGCAACATCTAGAGGAGATGGAAATAACAGATCAATATTAAAAAATCATCGACAATGGGCTTGAAATGAGACCATTGATTTAATGAAGAAGTGGCGGACAGTGTCGAGTAAATTGAGCTTTACAGAATTACAAGAAAACGAATTGCAAACGTGCAAAAAAAAAACAAGGGAATAAACAAAGCTAAACACAAGCTGAGAAATAAAAGGACACAAATGTTTGTTTTAATGCGTGAGGATCTCCCACTCTGTAAGGGTCGGAGAACCATTTGGCTTGAACATAAACCTGAAAAAAAATCATGTTCAGATCATATGTTCAGATGATTCAGATCATGATTCAGATCATATGTTCAGAACATTTGCTGACAACCGAAGAATTTCTATTTTAGGAGACTTTCGAACTTTTTGGTTCAACAAATAAATCTTCCTTCTTCAGTATTAAAGTGATTCCACTAGGAAGTGTTCAATCGGTGGTTTTTAACAAAAACGTTAAAACGAGTGAAATAAGTCGTGAAATTAAGGCAATTTTTAGACATTATTTAAAAAAAGGCTTCAAAGCGACTGACGCTGCTCGTGAGATTAGCGAAGAAGAGTGGGAAGCTAATCTGCATGGTTCAGTTCTGGTCCCAAAAAGTTCCGGGAGGGAGCTAGGAGTCTTGAAGAAAGGGGAAGATAAGGTCATCCACAGCCTCCGATGCCAATGTTTTAAGAGCAGGTATGACTGTAAATCGTAGAACAAGCACTAAGAAACTTTAGGGGACTTGTGAGTATCTCAGGTATTAACCTCAAAAAGCAAATACTTTTGTTACACCCTAGTATTTCATGCATACATTTTTATTATTATATGGTATATGAATTTTATTTAAAAAAAAACAATAAAATCTAAGCACACTGAATATATCTAATGAGGAAGTCATGTGGATAAAATCTCATATTGTTTTGAATTAACCAAATTAATCTAAATATAACATTTTCATATTATTAAGTTAAACGTGCAATATTTATTATAATCCAATCAAGGATATGTTAACTATAATTATAAATTTATTTTTGATACTATCCAGACAAAGACTAATATATACTAAGAATATTGAATCCTATACCGCGATTGCTAAATGCCTTCGAATTTGTTTCTTGTTGGTTATTAATATATTATGGAACAAAAAAGTACAATACCCAGTACAAATATTTGTATGCAGTACACATAGCTAACATATTGTTAAAATAAAACTTGACATACATGTAATTTTTGCTTGTTTCGTTTTATGTCTATATATACGAATTCAACGGATGTGGCGAAGACAATAGTTTAAATATTGTAGTTTTTATCACTCTGTGCTGAATATTTCATATTCCGCTAAGCAGTATTAATATGATTCTGTAGACTAAAATGCCGTGAGATCGAGTACCATGTCATTTCAGACAATTATCTGGATTGGAAAAGAGACAAGCTATTGCTATGAAAGAAGTTCGTTTAGGTTTTCATAAAATAGGGAGACAATTGCCGCGAATGAACATAGCTGAGAACATAGATAAGATGATTTGAAGATCAGAATTATTCTCGAGTAAAATGTTCTGGCCATCCTCCGAGTATCTAAGGACATAACGAATAGACTTCTTGTTGTAGGAAATAACTGTGTAATAATTTTGTTGTAGTTACTGTAGGACAGTTTCAAATATGACTTAATAGATTTTTATTGGCGATCTGGATGCATACTTATCATTCTAATTGTGGGCTTGAAAGGGCACTCTATTTACATAGTGATGAGTATACATTTTATAAAAGGTCAGGACGGATCTCGAATTTCAGATGTTTTGAAAATTAACGAGAAAATGTAACTTTAACAGTAGAATAACATACAGCTATCATTATGCGAATTATCATATGGAAGCTATATACTTGGATAGCAAACTACCCCTGAAACTATTATAGGAAATTAAATTCAGCTCATTATCTAAACGAAATGTTGCTGCTGGTCGTTAGGCTGTATCTGTTGATACATTAGCTTTCAGACCAAAAAAAGTCCAAAAACGTCAGATCGCAGACACCTCATCAAATAGTGCAGCTTTCCATGACCATGATAGACCCTCAAATATTATAATCGAAAACACTATTAATCCATATATATCAGAGATACACATAAGTTATGTCATTTTTTTATCTTAAAAATATTAATATTTAATATTAACATTTCATATATCAATATATTCTAATTAAATATCTTGATAGTTAGTGTGCTTGTGCTTATCATTAAATTTTGGAAAAAATTAGGTGAACCATATAAGAATGGAAGAACAATGTATGAATAAGTTCAATGTTAGACATTTGATGCTTTATGATTTTCGAAAACATATCAATGCTACTAGTGCAATAAAGATCATTAATACTGTTTAATATGGTGCCTTGAATAGGAGAAAGTGTCAGCGTTTGTCTAAAACATTTAACAACGGTAATTTGAATCTTTTTGACGGTATATAATCTGAAAGACGTGTTGAGTTTGAATAAGATCTGTTTTTGGATAAAATTGAAGCCGATGATGCCAAACAAACTATCCAGAAATCATCCAAAAAACTTTAAACTTCATGGTCCACAACATAACGGTGTTTAAAACAACTGAACAAAGTAGTGAAAAGAGATCGAACTTTTATTTGAAAACAAAATTCAACGTATAACCATCTGTAGTACACGTTTATCCACTGAAATTATTTTATCTTTTAATAAAAAAATATTTTTCTGTACCCTGAACCATAAATATTATATATTTGAAATCAAATATAAACGACCGACCTCAATATGGTTGCCGAGCCTCTATGACAGTCCAGCATATAACTGGGAGCTGAAAATTATTTTCATCAGGTTTTACATCAAATTTTCAATTTTCATCAAAATTTACTTTAATTTTATTGTTGAAAATGCAATTTAGATTCGTCCCACTGTTTGACTCACTGAAATAGGTCGTGTATACCTAGTGAAATAGGTCCTGTACCATATTATTATGAATAAAATCCCACTGCAATAAACATACTTCAACTCTCACTATCACAACTGCATAATTTAGCAATATGCATTGTTATTTAACATTTTAGTGTCTTAGAATTATTTCTTGGACACCTGAAAATATATTAAGAATGTTCACGAATTTTAAGTAATTGTAATTTTTTTCTTATTTATGCAGTCAGTCCTTTGAAGTGATGATATCTCCAACATCAGAAAAATAAATTCCTCGTAAGTTTTCTTTGAGCATAAGGAAAAAAACTAGTTGCTAGGGGGAGGGACGGTAGGTTGCAGATCTAGACAACGGGAAGATTGTTCAATAAGTTCGACACTAGTTTTATAGATGACCTACATTGAAATGCAACTCTTACGAACTTTAAACGCGTATAACGCGTATAACGCGTAACGCGAACTCTTACTAAGTTATAAACGCGTATAAAAGGCGTATAAAAGTGTTATGGAGGAAGAAAACTATTCTAAGGCTAAACAATATAAAAGTGCTATATCTTTATTTGTCCCGAAGTTACATGTCTATTAAATTTTAATCAGAAAATAATAATCAAATTTATATTTGTAAACCAAATAAATTTCCTGAAAACAATCTTGTGTCCGCTTGCCTAAAAATGAACTGACACTTGTTATTTATGCTTGTTTTCTTGCAATTCTTGGTCAGCCTGATGAATACGCTTCAATAATTTCTCTTTATGTGTCCCCAGAAATAAAAATCTAGAGCATTATGGTCAAGGGATTTAGGTTGCCATGCAACGGGACCACCATGACTAATAAATGGCGTCAAATTGTTGTTCATGAAATTCCGGATGGCAATTTCGAAATATGCTGGGACACCATCCATCTGAAACCATATGTGTCATCTTATGATCAAGGGAACACCCTTTAAAAGTATTGGTAATTCTTCAATAAGGAACTGTAGGTAATTGTTCGCATTTAATCTCATAGGAAGAATGTAAGGACCAAGTACAAAGAATTTTATCACTATGCTTTAATAATCTTTATGTTATTCTTATGACATTTATTTTTTCAATGTTATAATTGGATATTATTTCATTATTTTCTAAAACATTACTAGAACATCAAAAACGGTTCACTAAGTACGTTTGTATGTATGATACACAATTTTTTAATGGTGTCAGAAATTCAATCGTATTTGGAGTAAGATAAAAAGGTATTTTCTAAAAAATATTTATATACATATTCTAAAAAAAATTAAATTTTCTTGAAGGCCTAATACATGGTTGATTTAGAGTTCTAATATGAAAAATTGGGATTATGGAGAAAAAACCTCTCCATATTTGGACTAGACAATTATTTAATTAATATAATGAATTAATATAGATTTATAATTAATATGGATATATTTAATAAGGCTATTAAGCAAAAAACAGACAGTACTATATATGAAATTTTTGTAATTTTTATATTTAGTATAATTGTATGTACACGTGATTGATACAAAAGTCATCAAATAAACCATAAGTAAATCCTCTACGGTTATTGTAAAAATGTAATTCTGCGAGATATACACCAAATTAGATAATCGATGTCTTGACATAACAAAGTGTTCCAAGAGTTCATGTAAAGTTGCTGGAGGCCCAGGCAATTGCTTAAGAATTCGACCTATAGGTATAATTATGGGTCTCTCGCCGGACGGTCGGGTATCGCTATCACATGCTTTTTTAAAAAACAAATCTTCGCCACATGGACGGAATATAAAACTAATCAATATCACTTAGAAGCTTTCATAAATGACCCCTCCTCCTCACCCCCAGAGCTCTTAACATCTCGTCACGCTTTCAGTCATGGACATCGATATTAACAACTGTTTAAGGATCTTAACATCGTACTGTTCGATCTTCCATTAAAACACCGGTATCTCTATTCTATATACGTCCATCGCCTATTACACAGTCTGGTACCCTGTCATATAATGTTCACTGATGATTCTAAAACAATCTCAGGAGTGGGCTGTAACTTCATTACTGACCACCGGGCCACGGCTACAAGCTCCTTCAGTACACTGACATAACAACAGCATAATTGGTAGCCATCGAACAAGTTCTGACTCAGATTTAGTTCAGTATGCGATCCTAATGAATAATATTCTCTGATTTTGATTGGTCTTATCATGATACACATTCTACACTACACTACACATTCAATCATAATAACCTGAAATTCCTGGCTATTTCTTATCCGAACAATGCTATAAATACATTTTGATACTCAGAATACTAATAAGGTGAAAATGATTAAGCCTCTATTTCATCAATCGCATTTGGAATGTTTCCGAAGCAGATCTGTAAGATCGCAAGTAGCATACAACTGTGAATTATCTCACGAATATATCTTCAAGAGAGAACTTCATCCACTTTAAGTTTTCTATGATAACCGAATATCGGTGAACCATATTCTGGCTCATTGCCTTCATTTAACACCTGTTAGACGCTGTTTCAAACTGGGTCTCAGCTTATCCGAGATCCTTCATCCCAATAACAGGGCTAACAATTCTTTCGAAACGAAAAAAATAACACATTTTTAAAAATTGCAAAATTTAGAACTTTATTTGTAAAATATATCTATTGTGCCGAGTGTCAGAAATTTGAAACGTTATAACATCAACATTGTTTGAAATATAAATGTCACCTATTGACTGCAGTGTTCAGTACATTGTGTCAATTTACCAGGGAAAGATACGATTCAACAACGCGTAGAAATTGAAAGTCGGAAGGTGACCCCACTTTGGGAAAAAATATTCTTTTCTGACAAAGCGCACATCTAGCTTAATGGGCTTGTGAACAAATATAACTGCAGGATTTGGGCCGATTACAATCCTCAAGCGAATCAGGAGTTGCCTCTTCATCCTCAGAAAGTCACTGTTCTATGCGGTTTTTGAGTTGAAGGAGTAATAGGATTTTTTTTATGTTAGTGGCAAACGCTATAGGAATGTGGATATAAACAATGTTTTATTTCAACAAGCCGGTGCGACTGGCCACAGATCACAAGCAGACAATCGATTTATTAAAAGAAAAGTTCCTAGTCGTCTTATTTCGGCAATGGTCAAATGACCACCAAAATCATGCGATCCTACGCCTTTGAACTATTTTTTGAGGGGTTATGTTAATTCATTGGTTTACATAAATAAACCTCGAAGAAACATTCACTCCTTAACGAAACACTCAGGCCACCATTGAAAATATACCAATATATCGTGGTATGTGTCAAAGAGTGATCGCAAATTGGGTCTGCAGAATATATTCCACTAGGCAAAGCCGAAAGGGACATTTAAACTTTACTTTACTTTATAAGTGAAATAAACAGGACGAAACAAAAATCTGTCATAAAAATTGTTCAAACTTACAACCAAAAAAACGGAGGACCTTTGAAAAGTTACTATTTTCAGTGATGAAATGTTTCGTTTGGTGGAAATCCAAAACAGCTCTTCAGAATCAAAACATCATGGTTTGTCATCAAACTACAGTGGTTTAAAGTCAACAGGTTTGAAGATGTATGGGAGCAACTGGGATGGTAAATTTAGAAGTTATTGAGGGGATCATGAATGCAGAAAACTATGGGGTGCTAAAAGAATTTGTCCAGAAGAATGTTTTCATTTACGTTACGTTAACCCTAGAAAATCTATAATATTTGTTGGACTCAGATCAGAAAACTGAATTTCGAATAAAATTAACTTAATCTGAGTGTTAAGTGAAGAATGGAGGAAAAGGACTCTCTTAAATCGTCGGAAGAAACAAAAAATGTAGATGTCTGTGGTATGCATATCAAATATGCATACCACATAGATACTTGTGAGTTTACTTTTTTGTCGTTAATTGTTAATTTATTTTAATTTATGTTATGTTCAAATGCTAATTTGGGTTAATCTTTTTATTAAAAAATAAATTGTTTGTTGAAAATTGAAATAATTAAAAATGTTACATTGGGAATTCATGTGCAAGTAATTTATTAATTAATTAAAAAAGCTACTCTATATCCTTTCATTAATAAATAACGAAATTATTGACGAAAACTTCTTATACAAATACTTTTTTACCCACTGTATACGAAGCGTATGATCGACGAAAATGACTCATATGATAAAACACAATTTTATTTGACTATTTACTTTGAAATATTTTATTAAATCACAATCAGACATAAAATGGTAAAAAAAAAGCAAGCAAAAAATGTTTCAGTTTTTGATTTCAAGATATGATATACAGTAACAATAATTTAAGTTTTATTGAGATATCTATATTTAGTGGTTGTGCGTGTAATATATTTAGACTAATAAGACTAAATTTGTAATAGTTATTATGCGTAAAATTTGTGACAGTTATTTAATTTTTGAGATGAACAGATAAAAAATAATTTAGACTTCAACTGCAAAAAAATATTTTTTCAAATTCAAATATTGATATTTTTAACTAAGTGTTTAATTGCATTGCATATGTCGTTTATTTTCAAAATTGAATCACTTAAGTTATTTTTCCCAAATATGAAAAAATATTACAGATACGAGTAGCATAACACAAATAACAGGAATTACTTCATTACCTGCTATGATTATTAAGCTTAAATCTTTTAAAGCAATAATCACTAAGGGCTATACCATATTTAAAAAAAAACGTCTTTATGGTTGATCTAAATGTTCTCTAATTAAACATTATATATGAAATTATTAATATCTTGGGTGTATATTATTAACGACTTCAGATTTAAAAATGCTTGTACCAAGATTAATTAATTAATATACATTTTAAAAATAAATTAGAGTACATAAGATGCAATTAATCAGTTTCATAAGTTTTTTATCTTCCGCTTGATGAATGGAACTGCACTTTTTATAACCTTCAATTTTTTAGTTCTTCGAAAAATAAATTATTACACTGTTTAATGGTTTTGACTGACTAATTACAACTTGTATTTTCATACAGAAAAAACTATCGGTCAAGGGAACCATTATTAAAAATTAAATGGTGGTTCAGATGCATGCTCTTGTTTTTATTGAAAATATTTTTTTATAAAAGGTTGTCCAATAAGAGTGTTAGAACTTTAAAATTAGACAGTGAGATCCGCTAATTTGCATGAAACATCTTTTTTTTTAATATATATTTTCTTTTTGAAAATATTGTCATTCAACCGCTCACTTTCGGGCAACCTGTTTGAAACATTGTTGCTGCTATTACGTTTCAAAGTTCTCACCTTCTTATTAGATAATTTTTATTATAACTCAAATGAAACCTTTTTTATACGCGATGATAATACTTGCTTATCCAGATCCTCTTGTACCGTTAGGTGTCGAGGTGTTTTACAGAACTTCGGGTCATGTTTTCTATCCTTAGCAATTCTTACGCCTTCACTCCAAACATCTTGGCTTCAAAAAAAACTTAATTATCAACCAACAAGGGCTTTTTCTAAAAATATTATTTCACCATATTTGACAGACATAATTTCGTATTTTGAATGTTTATCAAACATTCAAGGTAGCATTTGATGATATTATGTTATAAAACGTAATGGTATAGCCTATATATGCGTCAAGCGATATGCTTGAGGTAATGAACTACTATATAAAGATAGTATTTAATAAACTCGAAGAGATTTACCACTAAACACCAAATCACTTTTTAAAATTTCTCGGTGCACGTTTCGATAACCATGTTAGCATCATCATGATTATTTAATCAGAGAGAGTAAATCATCTCCTGATGATGCTCACAAAGTTATCGAAACGTGCGTCGAGAAGTTTAAAAAAGTGATTTGGTGTTTAGTGGTAAATCTCTTCGAGTTATGTGTTTCACACAGAAGGCTCCAATTGAAGAATTGATAGTAATTAATGTGAAAACAATTTTATGGTTGGTTTGGTTAATAAAAAATGGTTGGGAGTCAAGTGAAACACTTCTTAAAGTGATAGTTTGATATTACGTTAATAATTATTCAATATCAGGTTTTGGGTTGCTGCTTCACCCACCCTTAATATTGACAATATCTATATAATCTCATATAGTTCAATCTTAGAGTTAGCATCTCGTGATATTTTATCTACTACTGCATTTATATAATAATCTGACCCACTTATATAAAATATCTCATCTCATCTGATAGATATTTTGGTTTTTGGCGTTCAGAGTGGCTTTTTAAATAAAACACATTCAATTTATTGATCCAAATTTGTTTTGTTTCTTTGAAAGTAACCCCCTCTCACTGCATACACTTGTTCCATTGTTTTTTCTAGTCTTCAAAACCATTTTTTTAGTGCCTTCGATATCAACGATTTTATTTTTTTCAGTTGAAGGAACAGAAAAAGTCACACGAGGCCATATCTGGCGAATATGATACTTATGGAATGGTTAAATTTTTAGCGAAAACTTGACGAATATTTATTGCGGTGGGCAAATGTGCGTTAAGGATTTAGTTCTGAAGGCATATAAGATTCAAATAACATTTATCAATTAGATCAAAGAACAAACAGATGATTTTTATTAAAAAATCATCTTTTTAGATGACGCACATTTTGAAATTGGTGGCTATGTTAAAAATAAAATTGCCGCATTTGGGTTGAGGAAAATCCACGATTGATAAATGAGAAATATTTACCTCCTAAACGAGCCACTGTTTGGTGTTCATTATGATCAGGAGGTGTAATTGGGCTGTTTTTCTTTCAGAATGCTGCTGGTGAAGCAGTAACTGTGAGTGGTGTTCGATATCGTGAGTTGATAACTGGATTTTTGTGGACTGAATTGAATAATATTGATCTGGAGATATGTGGTTCCAACAGGATGGCGCTACACCTCACTCTGCTAATGAAACAATTTATTTATTGAGAGAGAAATTATCTGGATGAGCTATTGCAAGAAATGGCGATGTTAATTGGCCACCAAGGTCCTGTGATTTGACACACATTTTGAAATTGGTGGCTATGTTAATAAATAAAATTGCCGCATTTGGGGCGAGGAAAATCCACGATTGATAAATGAGAAATATTTACCTCCTAATCGAGTCACTGTTTGGTGTGCATTATGATCAGGAGGTGTAATTGGGCTGTTTTTCTTTCAGAATGCTGCTGGTGAAACAGTAACTGTGAGTGGTGTTCGATATCGTGAGATGATAACTGGATTTTTGTGGACTGAACTGAATAATATTGATCTGGAGATATGTGGTTCCAACAGGATTGCGCTACACCTCACTCTGCTAATGAAATAATTGATTTATTGAGAGAGAAATTTCCTGGATGAGTTATTGCAAGAAATGGCGATGTTAACTGGCCACCAAGATCCTGTGATTTGACCCCCTTGGATTATTTTCTTTGGAGTTACATGAAAAGCTAGATCTATAAAAACAATCCACAATCGAACTAAAGGATGAAATTATTCGAGTCATTGGTGAGATAGAGCAAGGGCTATGCCAAAATGTTATCCAAAAGTTTGACAAAAGATTGGACGTCTGTGGAGCTGCAAGAGATGGTACTTTGATGATACTTGCAGATATTGTCTTACGGGTATAAATGTCAGACACTATGCCTCAATTATCAATAAAAGGTTTTTTCAAATCAATTCACGCAAATCCTGTGTTTTATTCAAAAATTTAAAAAGAATCTCAATATGAAAAACCCTTTACAAACGAAAAAATTAAATTGTTCAAAAACTAAATATTTGATAATTTTATGATGAGTTACCAAATGTGCGAAAAATCTGAGGCTGACCTGTTCAAATACTACAGCTTTTATGATCTTCCTTGTCTATCTTAATATTGGATGATTCTCCATGATGATATCGTACATATTTAAATTGTAGCAATAGACAACTTTCATCATTTAGTTGACGCAGCAAAAGACAGAAATATTTATTTATTTTAATGTGTTGCAGTTTATTTCTATCGCATTTAGCATTTTGTACTTAGAAACAAATTGTTTGCCTATAGTTCAGTTAGATTTTCCATTTTTGAAAAGACGTAATCCACCAAATGATATTACTAACTATAACATGTATAATGATGTTAGGGTTTAGATTACATTTAATACTAATTAATATGCTAAATTGTATAGAAGCCTGAACAACTTGACTTAGTCAATAAATTTTATTCATTTGTGGTACAAATTTATATACATCAAAATATAATTAAGGATCAACATTTCAGTCAATTCAACCATGATTTAGACGGTAATACTTATTCATGTGTTGATTCACTCCGATTCGTTACGCTCTCATTAACCCGATGAAGAATTGGTTGATTAAGATGGTCGATTTGATTTTGGGCTGCCCTGCTTACTTGAAGCATATATCAGATGGTTTAGGTTCGTATTATATAAACTTACATATCTATTTTCGATTATGTGCCATATGTACTAAATTGGTGAAAGATCTACAGATCTCGGTGTCTATAGATCTACAGATCTCTCTAGTTTTGGAACCTTTCTAAGATATAACAATAGATGATGTTCCAGAATATACTGAATATAATAGTCCTCAGCCAGGTTTCATTCGAACACTAAATATGAAATACTACCGAGGAATAAGGACTACGATTCTGCTCACAAAATACTGTCTATATTATAATACTTCCTATTTAGTACAGCTCCCTTACAGAAAACTGGAACGAGTTCCTTGGTCCTCTATGCCGTCTAACTAGTTTTCATTTATAATGAAAGCCAGTGAAATTAGCGATTTTTACTAAACAAAACTATATTTCATTTTGCATCCCAGGCAGAATGTCAGCGGCTTTACTCCTTGCATTACTGTCAATTTTGTAAATGCTGAATGATAACACAGCATTCATTCGATAAAAAAAAATTCAAAGAATCTTAGTCGGTTGTATACAGTTCGTAATTGAGTTGGCCTGTACATGTATAATGTTCTGTAACTGTTTTATTCGCTACTGTCCTTATAGTATTTTTTTCTCGCTAGCGTGGTTTACAGTCTTGACTTCCACTTCTCGATTATTGAGCCACTCCCAAACTAAGAGTAAAATATAAAATTTTCGTTGTCTCGACATAACGAAGTATCAAATTAAATGTAAATAAACATACTAAAGTAATTTTTAATTCTATATATATATATATATATATATATATATATATATATATATATATATATATATATATATATATATATATATATATATATATAGCACGCTAGTTCAGCAAACACATCATAACAGAGAATAAAACCATTATTTTGTATTACAAATTACTTGAAAACAGATATAGCAAATACAACAGAAGTTAAGAAAGATAAATTATAGGAAAACCGAAAATTTCTAATGTAATAAAATTGAAGAAAATATGTCGGTGCTGGAGAATATTAATCTGAACCTAACTTTCTCTATTGGCAAACCCTAAAACTAAGGCAGTTTTAAAGTAATATTTTAAGATACTGTTATTAACTTAACAATGGTGTTATTATAAATTAGAGTTCTCACCTCTATAATTGTAAATTCTTGATATATCAATATTTAAAATTTAAAGATTATTTTGGTCAAAGGTTAGAGGTGTACAATACTTTCTCTCCATTTAGATACACTTTATTTATAAAATAATTTATCCAAATTTATGCATGAATGAAACTCAATGCACGATTTAGCATTTCGTTATGGAATCAATTTAATCTTATATGGATAGATATTTTAATTCCGATGCAACATGGAAGAAATGGAAGTATGTTTAACCAGCACTATTAGTCTGAATCTCTGTATTATCAGTATCATACCAAAATTGTTAAAGTTTTCTATTAATTTTTTATCACATTTATTTCACATTTTATTGCCTTGCATAAAACAATATTTGATATTATAATGGTGAAATTGAAGAATGTATTGCTTAATTTGGGTATTATTTTTTATATGAAAATGCATTTCAAAAAAATTTCATATAACGGGGAAAGGATTTAAATTTTGATATAAAGGGACTCCTAATTTCTGATCTGCACCCCATTCTACTGAACTACTTGAAAGTTTGGTAATAGATTTTATGATTAATATTATTAACAAAAGTATTTCAGAAGTTGATACGATATTCGATTCCCAGGAAGAACGATATACGATTCCCACCTGTTAATATATACGAAAGATTATTATTTGTAACATTATATCAATGTTTTATGTTTGAATATTAATTACCTGCTGAAGCTATACATTGAGTGTCTTGAACTTTTTTAGTTTTTCATTAATAATTAAGGTAAATGTAACAGTTGTAACACAATTTATTCAGTTGACAAATCACTTCTTAAAAATAAAACTAATTCAATATTGAAACAAGAAATTTTTGAGCTGCTGCTGTCAATTACGTTGGATAAGAATTATGTTTAATTTGAATATTCATTTTATGTTTCTAATGACGGTTTAATAATGGCGAACTCTTTAAGTCCTTTACTAGCAGAAATTTTGATGGACAACTTAGAAAATAAGATAAATGAACATCAGTTGTTTAAATCAAAGGTCTCCAAACTGCGGCCAAACCCGACCCGTCAGTGTCATCAATTCGGTCCGCGACTAGCAAACTTAAGAAGCGTAAGCTCGTTTAGGGCGCGTACTCTGCGATTAGTTTAGAAATTATAGATAATGGCAGGAAAATTAAGACGGTTTTGGCCCTTGAAATTTACTGAAGTATTCAGTATGGCCCTAAGGCTGGAAAGTTTGAAGACCCCTGGTTTAAATCATCACTTTGCTGATACAAATATGTTATCGACATTCTAATTTGTTTTACAGGTTCTGATAAACAGTTAAATCAATTCTTAACTCAAGTGAATTCTTTACATAAGAACATTAAATTTACAGTTGAAGAAGAGCAACATAACAATATTAACTTTTTAGACTTAACAATTACTAGAAAAGATAATAAACATGATTTTGCAATTTTTCATAAACCATCACATACAGATATAGTGATACACAATACATCTTGCCATCCTTATTCATGAAAGATGGCAGCATTTAACTATTTTATACATAGATTATTAAATATCCCAATGTCACTAGATCATTATAATAAAGAATTGAGTCATAAATAAAATAATTAATAAAAAAAGTTATAATAAACCATTAATTTAATATATCCGGTCAATAATATTAACGATGCGGCGTACAAAACAATTTCATATACTGGAAAAGTTACTAAATTAGAGTCGAGACATTTATTCAAAACAAACAATATAAATATTGCTTTTAAAACAAACAATAGTCTTGTACGCCTCATTAAAAACAATAAAAATCAAACAAATAAACTCTATAAATCAGGAGTTTATTTAATTGAGTGTAGGTCGTGACCAAAGGTCTATGTTGAACAAACTGGAAGACCTTTCTCCACTAGGCTCAACGAACATAAAAGAAGTTACACTAAACAACGAACTAATTCTCATTATGCTAACCACTTATTAGAAAAGCATACTTTCAATGATAATTTTAAAATGTTACATAATAACAATAAATCCAAAAAATTAAATCTTTTAGAGAGCCTAGAAATTAATAAAAGATAACATTTGAAAGTTTTGCCAAATGACCATCTAGACTTGAATGGTTCACCGTTATTAAACTTATATTACCCCCTAGACGTTGACAAAAAATGGGTTTCCCCACTATCAGGTTTTATGATATTATTAGGTCGATAGACAGTTTAGGATGTAATTACTTTTCTCACTGTTACTTTATCATAGTTTGTATTTGAAAAAGGCACTGTATGTCGAAACAATTGTTATACATACAATTTTAAATATATTGCAAATTTTTAGATCAAGTATCTGCTACCGCAGTTAAATTCATTATCAGTAAATTCATTAGTAATGATATTTCAACAGAGAATATAAATATTACTACAATTTTCTCGTTTTCATATTAAATAATGAAATAAAGGCAGTGATTTTGATTTTCCCAACGATCTACTGTGAATTTTTCATCTTCAAATCACTCTTGATCTAGTAGATAGGCTATAATTGGGACTTTCAACGTCTAACCTTCCCACTTACAAAAAAAATATTATTACGGGCTGAATACAGATATATATCGTTAACCTAAAAGTCTAGGAAGAGAAAATAGTTATGGTTGATTCACCCAACAAGTGAATGAAAGATTTGATGAATTGGGATAAGATCGGAATTACGTTGCAAAGCAGTATTAAACGTTCTATCAGAATAAATCTGAAACATTTCTCTACAATGTGACTGTTAGTCGTGCAACTGCTGACTAAAAATTGTGTAACCAGAAGGTAGTACAATTCGCATTATTAAATTAAATGATGCGGTAAAAATGAATATAAAGAAATATACGGTTGATTTGTTATAATATTTTTAATGATTTTGTTGAAGAGCCGTATGTTGTGTAAAATATTGCAAATTTATTAAATTGCCCTAAATGGTTCAATCAATCATATGATATTTAAGTTGCTACATTTCTGTTAACTTATTAATAACATTTTAGATTGATAGTTCATTAAATATATAATTTGATTGATCTTCATATTATAAATTTCTCTGGTAGAATCATTAAAGGATTGCATCAGTTGCATGTAATATCTAGACAATACGAATGAAAATGGGAATTTTCAGTTGTATAATACCCAGCAGGATACAGATCTAAAAGATCAGAAACCGAATTTGCCCTAGAAATGCCACTACTCGTATGATCTAGTTGTAATACCTTGCATTACTGATCTTGCGTAAAAGATTTTAAAAATTATTTATCATATGATTATCTGTGACTGTTATAATATCCATACCCTTTACCTAGTGTCAATTCTATTATCCAACCAAGCCTAAGATGGTGTAAAAAAATATTAACCTTGTTAGTAGCATGTATATTAGAAGAACTTTTTAAATAATCCATGTTTTGTTTTATAGAATTTTGGAAATAAAGGGTTATCCAACTTGTCTCCAGAGTGTCAGAACTTTAAAATGGAGTGGGGAACAAATACTGGCATTATGGTTTGAAAATAATGTCACTAAAATATCTCCTTCAGATCCGTCTGGTGGAATGCATTCTGGAGACCTAATTTTCGACTACTTTCATATATGGTCAGAATGTTTGTTTTCAGGTTAATAATTATTATTTTCGGCAGATCAGAGATTTACCATAACCCCACAAAAAAATTATTCAAGGGTGTGAGATCGCATGATCTTGGTGTAAAAACTATTCATATCTACCATCGAGAAGCGACCCTCAATTTGCACTTCTGGCTTTATAAGTTTGTGAACAGACATAACTGAATTTGGGCCGATGGAAATCCTCAAGTGAACCGGGAGTTACTTTTTATCCTTAGGAAATCACTATTTGATGCGGTTTTTGGACTGAAGGAATGATGGCATCTTATTTTTTGAAGACGATGATGGGAATTGTATTATTTTAAATAGTGAAGAATTATATATTTGGTCTGAATTGATAAATGTGGATATAAACAATAGTTTCTTTCAACAAGATCTGACCTGTCACACATCTCGCCGAACAATCGATTATTTCATGGAAAGTTTCCTGGACGTATAATTTCGCAAAACGGTAATGTCAACTGGCCATTGGTTCACGCGATATCACCACCTTGGCTAATTTGTTGTGGGGCTATGTTAAATATATGGTTTAAAGAAATGAACCCCGAACAGGTCGTAAACTTAAATGAAACACTCAGGCCACCATTGAAAATATATCACGCGATATGGGTGATAGTGCAATATATATATATATATATATATATATATATATATATATATATATATATATATATATATATATATATATATATATATATATATATATAGAAAATTGGGTCTCCAGAATACATTTCACCAGACGAATCCTAGGGCGACATTGGAAGGACATTATTTTAATAAGATAATGCCATTATTTCTTCTTCAAGATACAAATAAAACTACCGCATTATCACTTGTAGTTATCATTGTGCCTCATTTTAAAGTTCCGACACTCTTATTGGATAACTCTTCATAAGTAAGTACCTAAGTATCAATTGAATTAGTTAACAAGTAAATGGATGAGTCGTTGTTTAGCCAACAGTGTAATTTTTGATTAGTGGTAATTAATTAATTAAATAAAATTTTATCTAATAAAAATAAAAAGCTCACTTTTTGAAAATAAAAAAAAACAATAAAAGCAAGTAATACCCTTTTAGTTGAATAATTAGACCTTAATTTTTCATCAATGTCATACCTGTATTATACAGGATGTGGCGCCAAAATCTTGACTAAATTCAATTTGAATTTCCCGGTGTTATATACTACTTATAGAGGTCGCGATTGGCCTCCAAATAACTTAGAGCATGTACTAAACAGTTATAACCTAGAAACAGTCGCAGTGCTGAAACCGTGTGCGGGGTATAACCAAAGAACTGCGATTATCGAAAGTATTCGCACTGGGCGCTCTGCGACAGAAATTATTCGGTTCTTCGGGTATCGGAGATCCACTGTGTATGATGTTATAGCGAAATATAATGAGTTGGAAAATTTAACAAAGATTTTGCAACACCGACAAGGAAAGTTCACTCGAAGGAGCGCAGAGATCCGAAAATTGTCTTCGGTTGTCGGTGTGAGTGAAAAAACTATGCATCGAATCGTCGAGGAGGACCTCCGCTACAATCTTATATTCCGAAGCTGCCAAAACAAACCTTTTGTCTTCCTTAAAAAAACAATGCTGGCGCAAGCCTCAGGTTTTTTCTGGCGAAAAAAGGTTTACTGTCGATGCGAAAATCAATCGAATGATCGCCGGCTCACACATGATCCTAAAGATATTCCCCTTTTTTCCAGCACAAAATTTCCGGCGAATTTGCACCTACTAAGTTTTGTGTCTAGTAAGCGTAATGTGATGCCTCCGTATTTCTTTAACAAAGGGGAAAATGTCATAAAAGAAGTTTTTTGGGTGTTCTGGCCAATGTAGTGAAGAGGTGAATGGAAACTGTATCGTCTGGAAAGCCGTATGTCCAGCAGGATGGTTCGCCCGCCCATACAAGTTATTTGGTTCAAATTTTGTTGTCGAAGAATGTCGACAGGTTTTGCTCCAAGGAATTGTGGCCTCTCAACAGCACAGATTTAAATCCTTTGGACTTCTAAATATGGAGTGTGGTTGAAAGGGTCACCAACAAGTCCAGACATCCAAACGTCGCATCATTGAGAGCGACTATTGAAGCGGCATTCGCCGATGTGGACCGTGACGCATTAAAACGGACCTGCAAGCGCTTCAGAGCAATAATGAAGGCGGTCATTGAAGCAGGGGGAGGATATATTGAGCAAATGTGTTCTTTAGGACCTTACAAACAATTTAGTAAAAAAAAAATGTGTAAGTTTTTCCGTTTTCACAAAAAAAAATGTTTAAAATTTTTTTTTAATTTGTCCGGATTTTGGCGCCGCACCCTGTATGTTTAGGTCACCTTCGTCTGTTTCAGTCATAAAAGTCTGTTTAATGTAATACTGTCAAAAAAAATGTCATGAAAATTATCTCATTATTGGCATTTCATTTCATCACATTTAACAATGGAGATTTATTGAATAGAAAAATAATAACATTATCAATGTTATGCCTCCTACCTAATATATTCACGTTGCGGTTTTATAGTTTGTACAAGAATGAAAATGATTACACTACAATAAAACTGTTATAATTAAATTATGCATATAACCTCACCTGTATTACTTTTTTGCCTCGTTATATGACAATTTATTAAATATGCATTAAACACTGCAGATTTCTAAAAAGTGATGTTAGTCATCATTTCTTTTTTAATTCATCATGATTAAAGCCATTGTATGCTAAAATATAAAATATTTATAGTTCATTTGTCATACATAAATTTAATTGTACTGTAATATAATTAAAATAATTTTAATATGATAATATTGGGGCGAACTGAAGGTATAAATTTTAAATGGCTCCTATCGAACTCCACAGGTCACGGATAAGAGAATGCCCCTTAGATACCATAGATGAGGTAGGTTGGTGAGGGGCTGGGGTGAGGGGCTGAACAAAACCACTACATACACATTAGCATCTAAGTAACCTTAAGTTAGCAATCGCAGAATTAAAAAAAGTGAAGGCAACTGAAAAATGTCCAGTATTAGACCAACACAGTAAATGGGCAAAGAGTGCTAAGAATCTCCCGAGTTAAAATATCAAACCGTAAATTAAGAATCGAGACATGGAACTAGCAAATTTACAATTTTTTTTCGGGATACATATATAGCTCAAAAGTCGTACGGGCTGCAATGTCAGCTACAGGCATAATTGACCCATACTTCTGTGAAGATGCCAGAGTTAAAGCTGTCAATATTAATTCAGCTAGGTATTGTGAGATGATACGAGGTTTTTTTCTACCAATCACTGCAATAAGTTGAAGGATATAACAAGGAGAGTTGGTTTCAGCAAACTTTGAAGGCTGTACAGGAATTATTCGCAGGGAAATGATATCCCGTAAAGGTCATATAAATTGGCCCCGAAGAAGTTCAGATTTAACTTCACTTGATTTTTGTGGGGTTATGTCAAGAGCAAAGTCTATGAAAATAACCACGTACCATTTACAACTGAAGGAGAATATTGATCATGAGATCCACTCGATATCCAGACATATGCGCGGCAGAGTAATAGCACATTTTCGATCATACCTGCAAGAATGCCAGCGCCGCGAAGGTCGCCATCTCGACAGTATTATTTTATTATAATACTATACCATAATGTTATAATAATAAAATTGTTATACCATAAAAAACTTATATTAATTAAACATAACAATATTGGACACCTGTATAACATCATATGGATTTATGTCTCAATATTCGAGAAAAAGTACGATAATAAAGTAGAACTGTTATGCACCAACTAAATGAAGTAATGGATGTCATAAAAAATTACACAATAACCGATGCATTTGGTGACTCCACAAAAAATGTACAAAGGTCGACAATTATTAAATCGAATCGTTCAACTTTGTAAAACTTTGAGCTAGCCTGCATTAAGGAACAGTAATGAGCTTGGTGACAGATTGCATGGATTCTGCCAAGAAAATTATATGGTGGTAACAAACACGTTGTTTAAGCTATGTGAGCGAAGACTCTATATATCTTGCAGACAACATATCAAATATTAACAGGAATCAAATCAGATATAATATTTTGGCCAACAGAAAATTAAGAAACTGTATCAATAAAGTCACAAATTATCCAGACGCTAATGGTAGGTCTGATCACAATGTACTAGTAGCATTGTACTATCGCAGATAAATTAGAAAAATTAAAAAAGGCAACTTTACTAATAGCCTCTACTTTAACAAACCCAACAAAGATATCTCTTAATGAAAGATCTAAATAACCATCCAAGGAAGGTAAGAATTGGCGATAATGTTAATAATAACTGGACTCATGGACTGAACCTCATGAAATAAATATACCGACTAATGAACAGCACATAGAAATACAGAAACAAACAAAGGGCAATTCAACAAAAAAATAAACCAAACTAAGAATAAATGGAAACTTTTCAAAACAATATGACATGTTCAATATATTTAGGCCCTTCGCACACTATCCACTCCACACCACATATCGTCAACATATTGGTCCCTTTGACACTTGTCCATGCCACACCACACCACTCGTCATTTCACACTTATCAATTTTCCATCAACACCTTAACCACTTGAAAACTGAGACTTTTCTGTTCAGTCTGTTTTTGTCATCGTCATGGACTATTCGACTGAAGAGTTGGCTGGCATGAGTTTAATTGTCCTTCGAAGGTTAAGAAGGCGCAGGAAAAAAAAAGATAATTTTGGGTACACCCATATATTTCGACCCGACAAAAAAGCAGCGTTTTTGACTATTTTGCGGAGCTCCATGATAATCCCATGAAGTTTATCACATTCTTTCGTATAAGCGTGGAATCATTTCAAGAACTGTCTGCAGTTTTAGAAAAAAGTTTGCACGGACAAGACACTGTCTTGAGGAAGTCTATTACTCCCCAGCAGATGCTGATAATAACATCAAAATTACAAAAAAATAATCAGAATTACAAAAAAAGTAATCAAAATTAAAAAAAAACAAAGAACAAACTTGGGGTCAAATAAGCACTGATAACTGTTATGATTAACCACGTGGTATTGTGGTTGTGGAGTGAATGGGGCGTGGCAGAGTATGAAAGAGCCCATTGGTTCTTTTAGGCCTACTGTTGACAAGAGGTGGTGTGACGTGGATGGGAGTTGCGTGTATGTCGCGCCTGCCTGCTGTTGATCTCGAGTGGAACCCTTGAGGCTGAGTATAATTGTGTAGCGTGACGTGGCGTGGGTAGGTGTGTAAACCCCCATCTACTCCTTGTATTTGGTATGGCGTGGCGTGGAGTGAATAGTGTGAAAAGGGGCCTTCAAAAAAGCTAGAGAAGTTGCTGATTTATATAAACAGAGGCACCAAATATCCTCACAGCTAACTTGGGCAAAGTAATTCTTGGTGAAATAATAAATACCTACCATAAGACTTGGCTATATTTTACAGCTTTTTAAAGATAACAGACTGCCTATATTATATAATTTAGAAAATCACAAAAAAATCGAAATTTTATACTTTAAGGAGGTCGTACGTGTGATAAGATTAGTAAAAGCTCAAAAAGCCACAGATTCTGTTGAGATTCCTGTAAAGCATTTAAAAGCGAGTCTAATGCTAACATAATATAAAGGGTGTAAGGGAAAGTACTTTCATAAATTTAACCAATAATCCTTCACAACATTAAAATAAAAGTTCCTGATATTAAGGGTCCAAAATGTAAGGGTTTCCGACAAAAAAATTGCAGTTACTAAATCATTAATGGAAATGCTATGATAAAAATTAACATTTTAAGCAAATATGTGAAAAAGACCATTTGGCAAATATAAATTTCTTATTATTTAACGAATAAACTACAAACAAACTAATTAGCACATTTTAGAACTTTTTTTTAATTACGAATCATGTCCTACATCAGCCTTGAAGGATGTGGCAACGTCGCAATATTGCCGCAACAAAGATTCCGAAAATTATTTCAAAATTCCGACAAAATTTTTTCATTGTTATATATAGAAAAAATATATTTTATATACGAATAGCAGTATATCCTTTTTATTTACGGGGACTCTCTCCAAAATTCCAAAGGAGCTAAACGTATTTACAGGCAACGATACCCCGAAAAGCCGCTTCCAGATCGGCAAACATTTGTCCAAGTTCCTCAAAGACTTTTGAATATGGGTAGTGTGGTTCAAATATTTCAAGAATTTGGGCGACAGCGAGAAGGAAGAGGAAAAGGAATTCGGCCAGAAGTAATTGAGGTGTTGCGCAATTAGTTGGAATTTCCCATGTGAATTTTACATTGAATTATACGTACACTAAATGAGCAATTAGTATATCCTTATTATGTACGAAGGAAAGAAGCACTCTTATCTGCTGATTTTTCATACAAGCAGAAATATTGTGGTGGGAAATGGTTGCATTTTGAATACATGTAATAAAAAACTATAAAGAATCTTTGATTAAATTTACAAGAGTACTTTCCCTTACACCCTGTATAATACTAATTATTAATATTACTGAGAAAATATTGGTAGAATAGCTAGTATAGAAAGTAAGTAAGTTTTTATACCCCTAGAAAAAAAAGTGTACCGAGTATAGGTTATTATCGCTTATGTGCCATATTCAGTTTTTCTCCGATTCAGATATGCTATAATGAAAGAAAAGTGTGACGAAGGTCTAGATGATACCCCTTTAGGCTTAGTTCAACAAGGTATAAAAGAGGTTTGCATTCTGTTACCTTTACAATTCAACATGTATTCAGAGAAAATCCTCAAATAATCACATGACCAATTATTTGGGGTAAAAATTAATGGCGAGTTAATAAACCCCACTCCATATGTCGACGATACAGTTATTCTGAATGACAACTTACTAAGTTTCCAATAGCTCTCCGTAATGGAAAATTGTTTTAAGTGCTTATAAATGAGACAAAAATTGAATAAAACGTGATCTCATATTTTGATTATATAAGCATTGTATAATGAATAAAGACTTACCACAAATTGTGAGGTTCATTCTTAATATTTGACGAATTCTTACCTAAAAATGAAACAAATGTATTCAATAGTGAATTATTTCAAACAAAAATTAAACGTAAGGTATGTTAATTATATTTAACATTTTGGAATTATATGATGTATATACTATTATAATAAAGATTAGAAAATGTTATAAGTATTTACGGTTATAATCTCTACTATCGGACAATTCTGACCATTTAGCATTTCGATAATCCATCTTAAAAATTCATAGATCAATCTATAAACAATAAAAAAAAGATTTTTCTAGTGAACATTTTTATATAATTATTTTGTATGTTTTTAAATAACTCCTAACAACAATGCATTGAAGGTCATTTATTTTTTGAAAAAACACGTCTTTATACCTAGATTGTGGAATAAACGTGCAAGTTTCAATGATGAATTTTGTGAAGGCCATCCATAAACATCTGTCGTTGCAAGAAACATCGACGCTGTAAGAGAAATAATAGAAATCGATGGACATATGGCATGCAACTAAGATTAAGCACTCTATATGCATTGACATGAAACTAATACATAAAATATTGTATGAACATACAAACAACTTTTTATTCAATGGATTGCTCAAAAGTTGACCGAATATCAAAAAAACTTCGCAGTAAAAAAACTATTGGTGGACGTTAATGCTAAATGAGTAAACGGCGAAGTCGCAAGTTTGGTGTGTACAGGCGACGAAACCTGAATCTACTGTAAATCTACGAAAAGCATAAAAATTTACTAGTCGAATAAATTGAATGTATCTATAAATTTCATAAAAAGAATTGAAATTCATCATTATTTCATAATGGCAGTGAACCACACAAAAACTAAAATAGTCGACTTTTTGAAGGAATAACTGTGGCATTAACATTTCGTCAACCCTATAGGCCCGATTTATCACCTTGCGGTTTTTTTTTGTTCTTCAACGCCAAAAATAATTATGTTATCGATTTTTAGCGATAAGTCCGACAATCGAAGCCTACACATATGCCCAAAAGGTTTAGTTTGGAATATTCAAACATTTAAATTTTTTATTGATATTATTTTTTCTTTTGCTCGTTTACGTAATCATCATTATATTACAACTCCTACTGGCACCAAATTAAACTCGACATCAAATGACCAATGTGCCTAAAACTGCCTTATTATCAGTCAAAAAGTTACAATGTACAAGTTGACTTCAAAAACAATTTTAAAATTAAAAGAACAGCTTTCATTTATTTATTATCAATTTAATATATAATAATATTATCAATTATCAATTTGGGCTTGTGGAATTATCTCTCATTCTTCACGAGCAACATCTTTTAGTTCTCGCAGGATAAAAGAAGGATTATTTCGTTTCTTGATGAAAGTTCAATGACATTCATGTCCGAGAAATTTGCTGGCCACCCTAACTTTGACTAAGATTTTGTATTCCTGCTGTTCGATGAGGATGTGCGTTGTCATCCATGAAAACAAATCCGTCGCCCACTGCGCCTCGGAACAGACGCATAACAGGATTTAAAACTTCCTCGATGTACGCAGCACCAGTGACTTTTCTCTGCAGGATCAGTAGACATGTTAGTATACCCCTTATAATACCACCCCAAATGATATACGAGTTTGAGCTGTTTCTAGTCGGGTATGTCGACCTGGGACTCTCCAAACTAATGTTTTTCGTGAATCACAAACCAAGCCAATTCTGGTATCATCTGAAAACACCAGGTTATTCCAGGACTATGATCCACCATTTCTCAAGCACATTGCAATGTTACACTTTTTTGTTGAAGGGTTATTTTGGGAACACGTAAAGGTCTTCTACGGTGCAAATTTACTGCATTAAATCTGCGTGTTATCATTTGTCGTAAAACATTTACTCCTTGAAGTCTCACAAGCTTATTATACCACTTATAGATTCCAGATAATTTCTTCGAGCTATAATTGATATCTGCCGGTCTTGTGTAGCTGTTTGTACATCGTTTTCTGTCACTTCTGCGTCGATCATTTACATTATTTGTCTCTTGAAATTTTTAATGAATTTTCGAAACAGCACTTTGAAAAACACCTACAATTTACGCGATATCACTTTGATTAAAACCCTGTTATAATAAAGCAATTAACCTTGATCTGCTAAAATGACATATCATGTTTCTAGGCATTTTTAAACGGATTGATTGATTTTTATTATTTTCATTTAAAAACGGTCTAAAATAAATATCCATCACAATTTTTAGAGTACCATAGACATAGATATCATATTTGTAAATATTCCAAACTTTTGGATAAATGTATATGTAGATGACCATGGTGAGATGCGCACTGCGTAGAAATTTTTTGGGTATATTGATGCAAAAGGAGAACCCTTTTGTAATATTCCATTATTGATTTAAATTTCGTTTAACACTAATTATACTACATAAATTCAATACATCGACTCTTATATGTGAAATGTAATGTTTCCTACATTGGATATTCGAAACTGTTTCAAAATATTTAACTATAACTTAAATTGGCTCTAAATTCGATAGAAAAATCTAATTTGCACAGAAAAAAATGTATATTGGATGGAAACAAAATCTGCTTAGAAACAAATCTAAAGGCGTATCAGCGTTGTTTTAAATACCTTATAGGTTCAATATGTGAATACACTTCTATACGCATCTACTTTTTTATATCTAGTAATTTTCGAATTACATTGTTCATTACTGTAAGAAACGGGTGCCCTTTTATTTGTAGTTCGTTCTTTATATATAACGGTATAACTTTTCATATAACGGTAATTTTATTAGTGCGTCCGAACTTCCGATAGGGGACGTGGTCAAACGAATTGTGAGTTTGCGCGCCTATAGTGTCAAAATCAAATTCAGTATAGTCTGGCAAATCATCATGGAAGGATTAACATAAGAGCAACGCTCACAAATTGTCGAATTTTATTATCAAAATCACTATTGTGTATGCCAAACTTATAGAGCACTTCGTGAAAAATGAGTTAATTCCTCTTTTTACCCTCGAAATTAAAAGGATAAAAAGTAAATATATCTTGATTTTTATATCTTTCATAAGGAATATACAAAAATTTGTGACAATAAATTAGAAAAATTAAATGCAAATTGATGACAGTTTTAAATACGTTAATAAAGTGCTAACGTTAGCACTTTATCAACTTTCATATAAAATTGTCACCAATTTACATTGAATTTTATTAATTTGTTGTCAAAATTTATTGTATATTACTTGCTCTCATTTGAAATACTCATGATATATATTAATAATTGTTTTTAGAATACTAAAACATTGTTACAGCATCCCCTTGATACTTATTTAACTATCTAATTCGTTGCGTATTATCAATTATATAGAAGAAAATATTTAACAACGGAAACATATTTAAACTACGTGTACGGATCAATGAATGCAAATTAATTTGATTGAATTAAAATTGATTGGTTTGAGATCCTTGCGTTCGTCTAGAGCTCGGCTGATGACGGCTGAAAGGCTAGAAACCGGTCCCGAGAGACACGTGACGTCGCATAGTTGACAGTTCGGCGAAGGCGATCGGTGGCACCACGTGGAGAAAGGGTGAAAGATTTCTGTAATATTTCCCTCCACGGTTCCGTTACGCTACCTTGTGGGCATACCTGGTACTATACCCGAGGTTCCAGGCAGAATGTTACGAGCGATCCTGACTGCTACGAGCATTCGCCGTATGATGGCGTGAGTTGTGCCGATCACGACCCGTCATTAAAATGGCCAGTTAATCTGGTCTGGCCCCGATCGTCTCTCCGAGCTGCTTTCCTTGCATTCGTCTAGAACTCGGCTGATGACGGCTGAAAGGCTAGAAACCGGTCCCGAGAGACACGTGACGTCGCATGGCTGACAGTTCGGCGAAGGCGATCGGTGGCACCACGTGGAGAAAGGGTGAAAGATTTCTGTAACATATATATATATATATATATATATATATATATATATATATATATATATATATATATATATATATATATATATATATATATATTAATGATCCTTGATTAATATCGGGTTAGCTATAGACAAAGCATGATGTTCCAAGGATGTATTTGGTTGTCCGGAAAGTTCGTAAGGATTTTTTTAAGAGAAATAGAGACGCCAGTAGTTTATGTAAATATTTATTTTGCCTATGGTATATTTACAACTCTTTGTCAACGTAGTGGTAGGTCCATAACGCTTTTTTGCCAAAAGTTTGGAAAATGAGGTGAAGGTAAAAAATAACATATTTATTGCCAAAACAGTTTTCCAATTTAAACAATTTTGGAGGAAGCGGAATAGATGGCAGTCCAAGGATGCTATGTTCGGTGACTAAGGTGAATGGTGTGGCAAAATATCTCAATTGAATCTTAATCATTTGTTGCCGAGCTCTGATTAAAATGTGTGGTCGTATATTATCAATATGAAAGGCAACGTCTTTCCTGTTTGCTAATGTTTACCTTTTTTCGTCATTTGCTGCATTCAATCGATCTATTGCGAACAGTAGAGGTCGGTATTGATAGTTTAGTTGCATGGAAGAAGCTCAAATAGTCTGGGTCCAGTCCTACTAAATGCAAAGCATAATTTTGTTCGGATAAAGGCCGTTTTTCGTCGTACATAAATCCGCTGACCCTGGTAACACCCATGAATTTTTCATTGCACGTTATTGCATACAATACATTTTTATTACCAGTTACCATCCGCTTTTGAAATGGAGTCTCAGAATAATAATTCCAAAACATCGCATTAAGAGAATTCGTCCAGGAGATAGTGATGGGCCCACACATCGTATCGGCCGACCCATTTTTCTTTTCAGATAGTCAAAATCGGTCTGTTGTATTTGGTCTTCGGTTTTCGGCTATTACGACCTTTGTTTTCTCATCATCAGTGCTTCAATAGACCAAATAGAAAATATTTTAAACATACCTCTTGAATCCATTTTTTTAACACGTATGTGGTAAAAGTTATTCACTTCCAACTGTTTAGGGAATTATGATGACATTACATTTAATTAAATTGATGGTTTTAATCAGATCAATATTTTTCAGTGATTAGCTTTAAATTTTGTATTCCACTCGTATTTTATGATTTACATATTCGCCTTTGGATAGATTTTTTATTTTTTGAACTAATCCATCTACCTGATATTAAATTGAATCAGTAATATAGTATTGTGTCAGGTATATTAAAAAAAAAGCCAACTACCTAACCAGAAAAGAATCTGTCATGTCATTGTTGTGCTCGAGAGATGCTTTTAATTTGAGTCTTCATAGACTTGAAGGTCAGAAAATTATATCATCTTTAATGTTTTTATAATAGATTTCGGTAAATAATTTAAGCTATGACAGATATCCTTGATATTGTTTGCAAATAAAAAAAAACAGTAAAATATTACTAAGAATCATTATGTCTTGATTTTTTTTTGTTTGGTTATAGATTTGAAGATATAGAACCGATTTTTAATTCTATCGGAAATTTCAAGAAATAATTATATTTTAGATCTTATTTCATTATAATGTTTATAACTCGCCCATATCTAAATCGCAAATCGCTATTTTCTAAGAACTAAGTGATGGAGTTAAAGATCAAATTACACTGTTTCCATTTTCCCCGCACATGTAATTAAATTTATATTAGTTAATTCAAGTTTTCTGAGAAGTGTTTTACGTTGGTCACTCGCCAGTCGGTAGGTTTCCTGATAGACTTATGGGTAGGCACATAACCAAAGGTTTATAGCTCGAGGGGGGTGCTGGCCTGGGTTTGTTGGAAGCTGATGACCGTGGTTCGGAACCCACGTTAAGCTGTAGGTCCAGTCGCTAAATAGCCTAGTTGCTGATGCGCCTCTAACCCTAACACTTTACCTTTTTTACCTTTTTAATTCAAGTTGTATTTTATTCTCTAATAAACTTGATTTCTTTATGCAATTAGTATTGAACTACAGCTTAAAATGGTTTCCATATCAATATTAGTTTCTCAGTTATCTAAACCATCACTTTTGGATTCGTGTTTTTTATTGAAATGCAATATATATATATATATATATATATATATATATATATATATATATATATATATATATATATATATATATATATATATATATATATATATATATATATATATATATATATATATATATATATATATATATATATATATATATATATATATATATATATATATATATATATATATATATATATATATATATATATATATATATATATATTAAAAATTGTTTCTATTCTTATCGATTTCGCTAAAAGTCGAACAAAAAGATTACAAAAATAGTTGGCTAGGGTATTTAAAGATGTCAACCAAACATCTGCAGGATTCCAACATACCAGAAAATCTCCGTTACTAGTAGCAATAGTGATATTAAAATAGATATTAAATATATAATAAAGTAATAATAATATATAATAATAATAATAATAAAGTAATAGTAAGAATAATATAAAAAAGATATTAAATTCAAAATATAATTAAATTCTTTTATCGGAACCTTTGATACGAAACTCGAAGAACTAAGTTTCGATGTGGTCGAAGCAACACAAGAGTGACTCTCGGCGCTCAGGACTCCCCATTCGAGGTCCTTACTGAGAAAATGGTCAAAAAAGTCCTTTATATCGTATTGGCCGATCGCAAAGTGTATGTTAGAGAGGTTATTGAGATGATAAACATGGAACGGAATATCTTACACGAACATTTGGTCATAAGAAAGCTATTAGTGCGGGGGGTACTGCGACTGTTCACCGCGAACCAAAAATGGAATCGATGGGTTGCTTCACAGCGGTGTTTAGACATATACACGTACAATTCAAAGTGTTTTCTTTATCAATTCGTAACTGTTGGTAATCAATCAATCATCAATATACACCCGAAATGAAGAAACAGACAAAACAGAGGATTTTTACTTAGCAAACGTGCCTCGAAGAAGTCGAAGATACTTCAATCAGCCGGAAATTATTCCCTGGGATTCACAGGACATTATCTCCATCAAATGTTTGGAAAAGGGAATGACTATACTATATTAATGACCAACTTTCAGGATAAATTGTTAAAAAACGTTTGTTTATATAGAAAAATGGAAAAAAGTGAGTTTCGATTGGTAATTAAACACTTATATTTAAAATACTTAAGACCGAAAGAGATCTAAGCTGAGTTGGATGAAGTTCATGGCACGTCTGCTTCTGTGTTTGCAACTATTTATAATTGGGTAAATGAGTTTAGACGTGGCCGTATATCCACAAAAGATGAACATCGTTCGGGATGTCCAGTGGAAGTGACTATTTCCAAAATGATTGACAAAATCCAAATGGTTTTAAGTGATTGATAGATCAAAGGGGGCGAAATAGTTGAGGCCACAGGCTTATCGCAAGGCAAAGTATTTTCAGTTTTGCCCGAAAAATTGGGTGTGAAAAAAAGTTCGGCAAGAAGGGTGCCGCGTTTGCTTTCACTGACGCAATCGTGTGGTCGACTCTGAGGCTGTTTTGGCGCTTTTTCGTCGCAATCCTGGTGAGTTTTTGCAGGGATACATAACTATGACTACTACACTCCAATGACAAAGGAACAATCAAAACAGTTAGGTTTTGAAGGCGAACGTGCTCCGAAGAAGGCGAAGACGGTGAAATCGTCGTCGGTAAGGTTATGGCCATAGTTTTTTGGGATGCACGCGGAATCATCTACACCGATTACTTGGATAAAAGAAAAACAATAACTTGAGCGAAAGGTTAAGCGAAAAAATCAAGAAAAATCGTCCTCATTTGAAAAAGAAAAAGATCCTCTTCCATCAAACCAATGCTTGGGTGCACACTTGTACAGTTTCAATGGCCAAAATCATGGAATTAAAGTTCGAATTATTACAACATCCACCGTATTCACCGGATTTGCCCACAGTGACTTTCTTTAATTTCCGAACTTTAAGAAATCCGAAACTTCCGAACTGAACAAAATGGCTCAGCGAACAACGATTCACATCGAACGAGGAGGTCATCACTAACAAACAGATGCCTATAGGACATTCCCAAATCTTAATTTCTATACAGCTTAAAAAAGTTGGAGCAACGCTTGGAAAAGTTGGAGCAACGCTTGGTGTGTTGAGCTAAAAGGAGATTGTGTTGAAAAATAAAAAAATCTACTTAAAATAATTTGTTTTTCTATCTTATTACTTATTGGCTTATTGAACGACCCTCGTACAATAACGTCATTCAAATAAAAAGCATAATTTTTTAACTAAACTCATAAAGATTTAGCACTAAAGACCAAATCACTTGCTTTTAATTTTTCGCCGCACCTTTCGCTAACGTATCATCAGAAGAAGATTCGATCAAGATTGAAGGAGTGATATGATGTTTAGGGGTAAATCTCTTCGAGTTTACTGTTTCGTATCAAAGGTTCCGATAAAAAAATTTAATTATATTTTGAATTTAATATCTGCGACAATTTTTTGATAAACTCGCCCACTATTGCTACTAGTAATGGAGATGTTCTGGTATGTGGGAATCCTGCAGATGTTTGGTTGACATCTTTAAATACCTTCGGCAACTATTTTTGTTATCTTTTTGCTCGACTTTTAGCGAAATCGACAAGAATAGAAACAATTTTTAATATATATATATATATATATATATATATATATATATATATATATATATATATATATATATATATATATATATATATATATTAAATTATAATAGGGTTTTGTCCATAGTTATGTATTGATTCAGAAACTCACCAGGATTGCGACAAAAAAGCGCCAAAACAGCCTCGGAGTTGACTACACGATTGTTTTTATTCTTTTTTTCACACCCAATTTTTCGTGCAAAACTGAAAACACTTTACCCTGCAATAAGCCTGTGGCCTCAACTATTTCGCCCACTTTGGTTTATCGATCACTTAAAACCATGTCGTGGATTTTGTCAATCATTTCGGAAATAGTCACTTCCACTGGACGTCCCGAACGATGTTCATCTTTTGTGGATGTACGGCCACGTCTAAAGTCATTTACCCAATTATAAACAGTTGTAAATACAGGAGCAGACGTGCCATGAACTTCATCCAACTCAGCTTTGATCTTTTTCGGTCTTAAGTATTTTAAATATAAGTGTTTAATCACCAATCGAAACTCACTTTTTTCCAATTTTCTATATAAACAAACGTTTTTTTAACAATTCATCCTGAAAGTTGGCCATTAATATGGTATAGTCATTCCCTTTTCCAAACAGCCGATGGAGATAATGTCCTGTGAATCCCAGGAAATAATTTCCGGCTGATTGAAGAATCTTCGCCTTCTTCCGGGTTCGCTAGGTAAAAACCTCTGTTTTGTCGGTTTCTTCGTTTCGGGTGTATATTGATGAATCCTGGTTTCACCAACAGTTACGAATTGATAAAGAAAATACTTTGAATTGTACGTGTATATGTCTAAACACCGCTGTGAAACAGCCCATCGATTCCATTTTTGGTTTGCGGTGAACAGTCGCAGTACCCCCCGCACTAATAGCTTTCTTATGACCAAATGTTCGTGTAAGATATTCCGTTCCATGTTTATCATTTCAATAACCTCTCTGACATACACTTTGCGATCGGTCAATACGATATAAAGGATTTTTTTGACCATTTTCTCAGTAAGGACCTGGAATCGAAACTTAGTAAACCTCTTATGAACCATAAAATGTAAAAAGGGCTGCCTTATAATACTTTTTTACCTTTTTTTAAATAGCGCGATAGTTCTTCCATGCAAAAAAATAGTGTTTAATCAACATAGGAAATTTCTTGTTTTTTTCATGACAGCAAAAATATCGACTTGAAATTCATGGGGCGTCACTAGAAAGTAAGTTACTTTTCAGAAATGTAATCAGCTTTGCGATTACACCGCCATCTATAAAAAAAGTATGTGACTGTTACTATTGTGAAATTTTCATTATTCTGTTTCAGTATTTGTGCCGTTTTTATAGCAACGCATAATTTTTATAATTGAATTTATTTTCTCTGTTGGATATTAATTTTGTTATGTAATATAATCAGGTGATACCAGAGAAAAATAAAATGTGACAGTTTATTGGAAAAGAAACAGGCCAAAAATAACGAGTTTTATTTTCGACATTCATAAATGTCATCACAAGTTACAGCGTTACTTTTGATTTTATCCCATACAAGAAATTGCTCTTACGAAACGTTTTTCAGTTAGGATTGTAAAATAATGACATTAACCTAAAATCAAAAAAAAAAAAAATATGTTGGTCGATAGTATCGATAATAAGGCTCATTATTTTTGATATCTATACGATATTTTGTCGTGACATAATTAGCTATAATTATCTATTTTCATTTCGCAACTAACAATTTTCACAAAACGCCCGCAGTTTCTTTAACAAAATAATTATTTTTTTACAGCCACAATCTTAAGTGAAGTTGATACGATTTTGACTTTGGAAAATTCTGTCCGTAATTGTATCTTGTAAATTCTACTACGGTAATAAATAGAGACCGAACTTGTTATATAAGTGGATAAATCGTTTCATGCAATGGACTGCGCCATCACTTAAATTTATTAGAATATCTATATCGCCAAAATGTTTATAAACTCAAATAAATTATTTTTCTGAGTATATTGGATTGTTACATTTTTTATGCTGTTTTTGACCAAAACTATTGATTTTGTTTCTACAAGCATTTTATTTAATACTGTAGCGGATTATTGAGATGAGAACTGAAAATGAAGTTGGTCTTTTATTTATAGAGTTGGTCTTGTATTTATATTTGCTGCTAATAGAATGCATACGAATACCGGGAGTAAAACCATTTCGGGATATAATGTAAAAATAAAAACCCAATGGCAAATTCTACTGAACTATGCCGTTAAACTTAATATGACTGTAAATATTCAAGAACATTCTATTACACTCTCTATCCAGCAGTTAGCATTAATTTAAATAGTACATATTTCATTCTTATAAACTAGAGCTAGATTCCTCAACCCAAAATGATCGTCGTCGAAGATATAAAATAGAACACATAAAATAAATATAAACGAACCAGATCTCATATTCTATATTAAGGGGAATAATTGGTAAAACCTCTTCGAAATTATTAGTTTGAAAGCAAGATATATTGCAATAGTATTATTCTTGTCACATCTTTGTGTTATTATAAATTTTTGTCCTATGTTTCTACGTAATTTTTTAATTTACTTATGTTTCTTTTCGTTCTCTTCTTCTGTCTGAGCCATCATTAAATAATTGAATATTATTCAATTTCAATTCAAATTCCGCTCTTGAAATGCTGGTTATTGAATTTTGAATTATTTCAATCATGTTTTCTCGTATGGTAGGACGAGTTTGAAAAACAAAGTCTTTTAGTCTTCCCCACAAGTAAAACTCGGGGACTGTCAAATCCGGTGAGCGCGCCGGCCACGAAAATAAACTACCCCGTCCTATCCAACGATTTGGAAACGAAGCATCCAAGAAGTTTCGAACCACCTGCGAGAAGTGGGCAGGGTATCCATCATGCTGGTACCACATTTGTCTTCTTGTTTCCAACGAAACATCTCCCATTAGTTCTGGCAGTCCATTTTGTAAAAAATTTAAATAGGTATATTTAGGCATTGTTAGATATTATTATAATAATTATTAATAATCAATAAATGCAATGTTGAAAATGTAATGCATTTCAAAACTGAAAAGTTAATTTGACTCTTTTTGTTTGTTTCCATGGTTCCCTTCTTACACTCTTTGTGTAATGTACCTAAGGATTGCATGCTTTTATTTGGAAACCCGAAAACGCATAATTTCATTCATCCATTAATTTAGTTTAAAAGAAAGAGTAGGTATATTTATTAATGACTGATTTCAATATTCTGTCAAGTAGTATTTAAGCATTACAAAAGAGAAAATGCAACAATTGGGGAAAGGCATTTTTTCCGCTTATGTAATTAAATTAGAAAATATTATCAAGGTCAGGATTAGAACATTTATGATGATCGATACTGAATAGATAATTTTATTGTTTAAATAAAATTGTTGCGGTTGCGATTGCGACCTAAATATTAAAACCAATTTTTAACTTAATATTACGGTAAAAATTAAAACTAACTGATTTTTTTCAGAAAAATCGAAATATCTCTTGACATGTCAGAGATATCGATTTCGGGTTTTCACTGGAGGATTCCTCTTTAAATTACCTTTCTTGTTATGTAGTAAAAGCTGTGCCATTCCATTTGAAAAAAGTGAACAAAACTTCAAAAAACTATTATTGAATGTAACGCCACCTCGCCGTTTCATTTATATACTAAATAATTTATCTCCCACATTATCTGATTGTCCCAGCAATTGCCTTTTAAATGAATCCAAATTGAGGAAAATCGGTTTAGGCAAACGGACATTAGACGACTTTTTATCTAAATAGGTAAAACTCGCCCCCACTTCTTTATTCGCGAAGTTACGACAAGATGTCATAAAACAAAGTTGTAGGAGACAGTTTGCTAATTATAACTGAGAATTTTTCTTACTCGGTTAACACTTGAAAATACACAAAAAAGATTCTTAAAAATGTTTAGCTCGTCACGCCCTCTTGCGGTCGTTTTAGAAGCTTAAAAATATTTTTGATGAATTTCTCATGATCATTTTTAGTACAATTTTTTTTTCCCCAAAGCTGTGGGATAAATAGTTTTCAAGATACGGCCGCGATCCATCCTTAATGGGACACCTGGTATATATATATATATATATATATATATATATATATATATATATATATATATATATATATATATAGCGTGTTTTCAAAGTTGAGTCATTTACTTTAACAGGTTGTGGAACTCGCAAAAAGAAGTGATTTTACCAAAAATCATTTATATAAAAATTGCAGAATATCAAAAACAAAAATGTTACATGTTACAAAAACTGTTCAAAATTGTCACAATTTGTTTCGTTAGCACAAAAATCTTGCTCGACGTACCAATGCATCACTTACACGAATCAAAAATAAAATCCTGGTGTCCACGAATAACATCACAAGCCTTTTCGATGCGCTGTTGTAGTTCTTCCACAGTA
Source organism: Cosmopolites sordidus (assembly GCA_031761425.1). Lineage (NCBI taxonomy): Eukaryota > Metazoa > Arthropoda > Insecta > Coleoptera > Curculionidae > Cosmopolites > Cosmopolites sordidus. Next base: position 120,087 of record JARFXV010002242.1, read on the forward strand.
TTTACTTATCCTTCGTGATAAACTAAATTTGGTAAATAGCCCCACAGAAAAAAATTGTAGGGCGTTAAATCCGGGGAGTGTGCAGGCCAAGAAATGGGTCCATTGCTCCCTATCCATCTGTTAGGAAATTCATTATTTAAATGTTGGTGAACTTCTCGTCTAAAATGTGGCGAAGTTCTATGTAGAAACCACATATTCTGTCCAACATTTAAAGGAATATCTTATAATAATTGTGGCAGATTGTTTTGAAGACAGTTTATATAATTTTCACCTGTCAGTCGAACTGGAAGAAAGAAAAGCCCAATAAGCCCAAACATTTACTGAAAATATGTGCTGAAAATGGGTTCTTTTCAGAGCATGCGAATTTTCTACTTCCCAAACATGGTTGTTGTGGAAATTATTTACTCCATTCCTTGTAAATGTGACCTCGCCGGTAACCAAAATAAATTTCGTAAAATTTTTAATTTCTGTTGTACTGACGTAAAAGCCATTGGCAAAATTCATTTCTAGGATAATCTTCGGGTTATAACGATTCTACCCATTAATAATGTGTAATGTGTACTATGATCAACTTCAACTTGACCTGCTATAGACCTAGTGCTCGGTGCTCGTTGTTGGCTCGTTTTCGACAATTCTATATTTCTAAAATTTCTTCCTCAATCTCTAATATTTCGCATCGAGATCTTCCAGCGTGACCTCGTTGTGCCTTTAAGTACACTGTATCGCGAAGAAATTTTTCAAACATCCGCGGAGCCGGATGATTTCTTGAAGGAAACCTTTCGGCGTACAAACGACATGCTGCCGCTGCATTTTTGTTGACACTCTCCATAAGTTAATATTATGTCTACTAGTTCATTGTTTTCATAAACGTGTGGCATTTTAATAGCAGAAATTTCCCAAAAATTAAACACGTACTATTAAGGAATTATAAGCACTGGTCAAATAGAACTTCGCACTCAAGAAATATCGTACAAGAATACAAAAAACTGACCCAGTATCAGCAGTAAACAAATACTTTAGGTATTTCTAACGCAGTGGTCAAGGATATTAAAAAGCCAGGTCTGCTTTCAAATTTTATAACTGTTAATAACTTCTTTATTTTGCAACTTTTATTATAAAAGTTGGATGTTTATATAAATGATTTTTGATAAAATTACTTCTTTTTACAAGTTCTACAACTTGTTAAAATAAATGACTCACCTTTGAAAACACTCCGTATATATTCAACTTTAACCCACTGTTTTTAATTGGTGAGTTAACCGATTCCTGTTTTACATGCAAGAAATGATAAAACATTATTATTCAGTAATTTATATATTGTTATTTTTATTAATATAATTATTTATGGAATATTCTGCTACCATTAGTGATGAAATAATCAAATTACTCTGTTTATTATTCCCTTTTATTACTTCGAATGTATTGACTATAAGATGAAAAGCATAAACATACCATAGATATGCCGTCAAGGTATTTGGTCAGTAGAGAGGTGTGTTTCCAACAGTGAATCAAATATTTACAATGTTGATTCCGAGCAGTTCTATAGAATGTCATGGGAAACAAACCATAAAAATGTTCATAATTTATAACGTTCGTACATCGAATACATATTTTTACAAGCGCTCTTGCTCTCCAACCAATTGAAACAATGTCAATTAATATATAATAAAATTATTTCATTTGGGATATTACTAAAATATCATTGCGTAATTGAAAATTCATTAGCTTAAATGTTAGCTTTTGGTTAGGTCACATAAATAAAATTCTGGAAGAGAGATTACTGGCAAGTATATGACAAGAGTATCTAACAATAACAGAACGTGTAGGTAAAGAACAACCCGGTGAGAAGAAATGAAAACATCCACAGAAGAAAAAGTAATATCTATATATATATATATATATATATATATATATATATATATATATATATATATATATATATATATATATATATATATCCCTTACAGACGAAACACGTGTTTCGTCTGTTGGTAGTTAGACTCATCAGGATACCGACATATGCTCTCTCGTCATTTAAGAGGAGGAGGAGTCATTTAAATTGGCCATGTCGAATGGAGGCTGCAGCAGTCAGACTGTGCGAAACCCCACGTGACCGTCTAACCTCGGGTAAGTATCAGGTCTGATCGAAAAATTGTGAACTCGGCCCTGGAGAGAAGTATTAAAAAGCTAAGGAAGTTCACCCGTGCTCCACGTCGTGCTTTGCCATTCCCTCATCCGCCATCCAAAGCACGCTTGCTGGCTTACGTAAGTAATAAGTAATGGTAATGTAATCTAACCTAATTTCACTAATGATATTTTGAGAAACACAGAAAAAAGGATTATTCAGAGTGCAGCAAAACACAATCCTTAATATGCTGTTCAAAAATATTTTTATGATTTGTGTTTGTTCTGATTTTGGTTGATTGTCAAATTCATTCAGTTTATTCGATTCTCATAGAACTGAATAATATGACTCACATACAAGGACACCAATACCAATTATTACATTGGATAAAAATAAACATTTTATGTCGGATTAAAACTATATTTTTGTAAAACAACCATTTGATCAGCATAATTTATTTTAAATAACAAAACTTCAGATTAATTTTAAGTTATGTTATGTAAAGTTATATAACTTAAAATTATGTTATTTCATATATAGCTGCAATCTTTACAGCAAACATCAAATTCGGCTCTCCCAAAAGATACCTTATGTTAAGTATTTAAAATCAGTAATTTCATGAAATATTTGGTCCTTTTGGGCATATAAAGGCAATAGTCATTACGTTTCAATATAAAATCGATTATTTCAATAACCTTAGTATTTATTTAATGTACCTTCAATGGACTCAGGTGAGTTATGTAGCGTATTAAGAGCTATCTAAAGATAAAATCGTCATTTTCGAAAAAGTACGATTTAGTAGCTGCTACGGATCATAAACAATTCTAAATAATGAGTGGTTAAGGATGAAATAGTACCTGGATAATCTCTCTTGGGTTCTCAATGATATATACAGAGTGTTCCGTGTCGTAATGTTCAATTTTTGTGAGCATAAAATAAACTTATAAGATAAAGAAACACAAAAGTGCTAGGTCGATCTTTATTCGTTTCGTAGTGACAGGCCTATGAAATTATAAAGACTAAATAAAGAGATCTAAATTCGTAAACCAAATAAGACTTATTTAAACTATTCAGTTTAACAGCACCAACTTGACAAAACTTATGTACATGCATTAATGTGGTACGTGCAAATATGTACCAGATTAATTTAAAAAAAAACACCTGATTTATCCACTTTTTTACTTGGTTTTCTGCTACCGAGTAATGTGATTGTTTCAATTATAAAGGGTGATTTGTTTGGTGTGTACGAACTTTCAATAGGGGTTGCTCTCAAATCATCATGGCAATTATCATGTCACATCAGATGTCTGGCAAATCAGCATGGAACGTTTAAGATCAGAGCAACGCTTAACGCCCAACGGAGCGATGTATTCGCCGAACTTTCAACAAATTCCGAACGCATTTTACGCTACTTGATATTAAAACAAAAACAAGATAAAAAACGGTGCGTTCTGAAGAAAATATCGGCGCTGTGTTGATGAAGATTCAAATTTATCAATTCATTAATGAGGATCGTTACAGAGCAATGATCAATGATTATTTAATTCCGAATTTATATGGTATTGATCTGGAGATGTGGTTCCAACAGGACGGCTCCATATGTCATGAAGCCAACCCAACAATCGATTTATAGAATCAATAATTCGGTGAGAAAATTATTTTGATGAACGGACCTGTTAATTGGTCACCAATGTCATGTGATTTAATGCCTTTAAATTATTTTATTTGTGGTCTAGGGATTCTGGTCGAGACTTCTCGAATCGAGAATTCCAAGGAAATCTGGCCTTACTGGAAACGAGAAAAAAGTGTCAAGAATCGCGTCTACATTGTGCCCTCCCCACCCGCGCGCCCCGCTGCTCATTCGTTCGTTCTGACAATTTAACGTTCGAATACGAAGTGAAACAGAGGCATTCACTTCAGCCAACTGTGGCCCTGGTATGAGAACACTCTTAGATGGTCTCACATTTCGTTTACTAGAAGTGATTTTATACGTGAATGTGTTCAGCTAAGAATAAGTCTGATGTAATGAATCTAATATTTCAATTGTATAAAGAAAAAAAGAAAGAAAGGATCATACCTTTTTCACGTCAGTTACGATAAACCAAATCGGCTCGATTCAGCCTAAGCATCGATGAATGGACAAGTTTAAGAAATTGGAGGTATTTCAATATTTGTATCCACCACGCATGTGCCGCGATTTATAATTTGGAGCTTGTTTATATGTATGATATGGTCAATACAGAGCTACAGAGTCGAGGCAGATCGCAGAAAATCGTAGCGAAGTTGATGTAGTCGAAACTGGTATACCAACGACTCGAGCTTCAGAACCAAACATTTCTGGCGAGTAAATTGATGGTAATGACCTTTCTATTGACGACTGCGAATTGGAATCTGATTTAATAACCAATGCGCAATACACACAAAATATTGGCAAAGCTTTACAAGAAACACTGGCGTTTGTCAAACTATTTCGAAAGAGTTCATGAGTCCAATTTGTTAGAAGATGGAACTCGATAATGCAAATGGTTGAGGAATTCCTAGAACTAAAAAATGCGATCAAAAATTCATTGATTGATTTGAATATGTTCTCAATGTGGAATGATGATAATACCGGCGTTTTTAAATAATTGCTGGGCATCTTACATTCAGTAAAGTTGTCTGTTGAGGCTTTATCGAGAAAAGATGATACGATCCTGACATCACAGGCAGTAATAGATGTGTTGATCAATAAACTAAAATCGATGGAAAACGATTTTGCCACAACATTTTTGCAACATCTTAAGAAGAAGATTAATGACAGGCGAAATGTTAACCTGATTTCTTTAATGGAGTACCTTTTACAACACAACGGCATTTCAGAATGATAATGAAATAATTATACGCAATTGCTGTAAAACAACTCTGATTAAATTTACAGAAGAACAATATAATATATTATGTCACAGCAGCTCAAATTCAGCTGAAGATGATGTCCAAATCCAAACACAATACAATTAACACGCTCCTAATACCACAACTTTTGAGTTCCAACTGAAACGGCCTATCGATACCGCAGCTACTGCTAGTACTGCTAAATGTCACATTACCAGAAGCTTAATAAAAATATAATTTCAGCTCTTTGAGTCAACTGCTAAAAAAACGCCAAACCTTGAAAATGTATATAAAGTTTTAATAAGTCAACATCGACGGAAAATTAACGGGTTTTCTCGTTATCTGGAAACTTTGTAACTAAGATAAGAAAACGATTATCGCATGATGTTATTAATGCCCTTATATTTTAGAAAGCATATTTCATTAAAAATAGAGACCAATAGCTTAGCGGTTGAAGCGGTTTCACGTTTAGATCTCAATTTTGAATGACTTTGAAGATTCGCGTGGATTTTTTATGTACCTAATTAAAAGACTGTGTAGTCAAAAGTTTTATTGGTAGATACTCAAAGTAGATTCTTTAGTTGATTGTGAAGGTAGTTCCTGTTCCTTTAATTGATTGTATTATTAAAATTTGTATTTTTAGTTTAATTAAAATACTGTGATTAAAAGTTTTACTTATTTACCGGAAGAAAGATATTGTATGTAACTTTAATTTAAACATTGTTTTTATGAAGAAAATTCAGATACCGTCTATTTGTTTAATTAAAAGATTGTGTGATTAATATTTATAGTTACCTACGGAAGGAAGCTAAGATACCTATTCAAAGTACTTACTTTTTAATAAAAATACAAATTAAAAGTTTTATAAGAAGATACTCATAGTTTAACTTTAGTTTAGCTTTGTTAGAGAAATGTGTAAGTAATTAAAATTTTAATTTAAACAATACTGAGTAAATAATAAACGTTGATTATGATTAATAAGCGTAATTTTATTTTGGATTTAATTAACAATTTTATGATTTTTTTAAAGTTTTATAATTTTAGGGAATTTTTAGTCGAGAGTCCCGAGGAAAAAAATAAGTCGAGAAATCAGAAACCCTATTGAGGTTATATTAAATCATTGGTCTATGCCTTAAAAAACAAAAACTACCCAAGGCACCAAGCCTTGGAAACATACATATCTCAGATAATTGCGGACATCAAACCTCAATTGCTTGAAAAAGTGGTCGGAAATTGGATTGTGAGAATGCGCTTTGTCATAAGTAGCCGGGTTGATATTTATCCGAAATTGTTTTCAAACATTAATATAATTGAATGTTATTTCACATAAAATAAATTGTTTTTAATTTGGCATCTAATTTGGTTGTTGTCTAATTTGAATTTAAAGTTCGAACGCACTAAAATCGAACGCACTAATCAAATTATTACTGTTGTCTTAACAATCAAATAATTAGTATACATTGCTATTTATTATAAATAATGAATGAATGAATAATTAGAATGGTCGGTTTTTCAGCTATGATATTGCGATTTAAATATTTAAATAACTTTGAAGAAGATTAAATTTTTGTAATGAAAGTATGAGTAAATATCCGTTTCAGCTAACGACCTTCATTTTGTAAAAACGACAAATCTATTAATACGTCTTGTAAACGGTCAAGTCAAACACATATTTGCACAATAATTTCAACGACTCCAATGCAGCTGACAATTTAACAATTTAATGGCATGATATTACAAAAGCTCAACATATAAGGTTATACGTTGAACTTGACATTAATATGCATTTCACTGTAAAATAATAGCTCGTGTTTAAGGTGGTCTTGTCAAGATTTGATAAATCAAATTGTTTCACTTCATGAGTAGCGGAACATGGTTTGTCGCTTTTGATAATAGATTTTTTGTTAATTTTGTATGAACAATTGAAAAGCTTTTTTAAAAACAAAATAAAAACTTTAAAGATATACATGTTCATTGTCAAGGAATATTAGTAAATATAATTACTATCTGAAGTATTTTATGAACAATGTATATACCACTAAAATTAAAAACTGTTATGGCTGGGTAATTTTATCCCCTTTTTAATTATTATCCGATTTCCTCAAGCGTCCAATGCTTTCCGGTTCCATGCCTCCGCTGTTTTCGGTCTCCTGGATGTAAATTTATTTTCGACATAACCTGACATGTTTCATCAATCTAGGTAAATTTTCGTCTTTTTTGACTGATACCATATCAGCAGAAGTTGTTTTGTTTTTTCACGAATTGTTTTTCGCCATACTTTTCCTCCAGTAGCGCTTTGGGTTAGAAGTCAATTTCTAATTATATCAGTCTTAGTCGTTTCATTTTGCATTAAGTCTTTATCACTTGGCTAGATTTAGAAATGTTTATTTCCATTATATTTGAACGGTTTTTTTAAAAAAACACTCATCCAGAATTTACACTCAATACTTAATCGACGATCAGTTAGTACAAGGTCCTTGATTTAGGTAATGTTTTCTTCTTTAGTTGACGTGAACGGTCTTCCTGTATAAAGTTCATCTTCAGCTGCTTCTCTATCATAATGAAAATCCTTATACGACTTGTAAAGAACATATTGTAAATTAGAACATATAGAGTTTGTTATTTCTTATGTGCGATAACTGATAGTTAACTACAATAACTGTTAGAATCTTTTATGGTAATACTATGGCCAATTTGGAGTATACATGCAACTAGTAATATTTTTAAATCTGATTTTTGGTTTCCTTTAAAATTATCAGCAAAACATGTAAAAGTATTTTCTTCAATATATGCAAGACAATTCCCTCTGACTGCATTCAAACGATATCTAAAAATTTAATAGCACACTGAAGCAATGTATATATCAAGTGAAGTGAGTTTAGCCACTATTGTGACACTCAAGTGAAGTGAGTGTCACATTAGTGACACCTACAATACATATCTGTTCACAATACATTGAACGAATTTTAGCTCCAAAAAATGTCTGATCTATAAGCAACACTGTTTGAAATGTAAATACCACTCATAGACTGTTATGTTCAGTAAATTGTTTCAATTCATCATAGAAATACACACGATTCAATTTCGGGTAGAAATTGAAAGTTAGAACGTGATCCCACTTTGGGAAAAAACAATATTTTTCGACGAAGAGCACTTTTGGTTTAATGAGTTTGTGAACAAACATAACTGCAGGATTTGAGCCGATAAAAATGATCAAGTGATTAAGGGGTTACATTTTTATCATCAGAAAGTGACTGCTTGATGCGGTTTTGGACTGAAAAAGTGCATGGATCATATTTTTTATAAATGGAAATGGTGTTACCGAATGGAAATGGTACGATGATGGAAATCGAGTTACTCTTAATGAACGCTATATGACTATACTAACATAATATCTTTGGCCTGGACTGGTAAATGTGAATATAAACAATGTTTTCTTTCAACAAGATAATCACACAATGTTAAAAATACAAGTTATAGATAACAAAGTAAAGAAACTATTTTATTCGGTTTAGAAATGAACTATCACAAAGTAACGGACAAATAAATAAATAATTTAACTATTAGGCATTCGAAAATGGAGTTGATTTTCTTTGCGTAAAAAAAATCTATTATCATTTATATATTTTGTACAACTTTAAAGTTCCACCCTTATTAATAATGTCTGTTCAGAATTTATGACCCATTATGAAGTTCGATAAACATTTTTGTAATTTGACGTCATAACCTTCCTTTGATAAATATCTATTATAAAATTAGTTAAATCATGTTCACCATATGCCACAATGTTATTAATAATAATTCTGCCCATAATATCTTACAAAATTAGGTCGATGTGTCAAGAATGACGAAAGATACTAATGCATTTAAAGAGATTGTCATTATCTTTAAATTCACCTGATGTTGAAATATCCAAATTATTAAGAAACTATGGTTATTTTAAGTACTTTTGTATACTCTGCTTTCGATATACTAAAATTATCTTACGCCACTGCTAATTGAGTTCAATCAATACTTCACTGTTATTATTTATTATGCTAAACTGGTTTTCTCAAATGTGATTCAATTTTTCCTACAAAGTATTAAGTTTTTTTTTTCTTTATTTGGGATTTTCGCCACGATCTAAAACTAAAAAAATAAAAAAATATCTGTTCTTATGTAAATAAAGAATCACTGGGTAAAAACAAAAGTTTTTTTTTGATTTTTAGATCGTGGCGAAAAACCCAAATAAAGAAAAAAATATATGAATACGCCACAATCATTCAGACATTAAAGTATTAGGTAGTAAAAAGTTATTTCAGTTTGGAGTGTTAAGTATATAACATGCGAAGACACTTTCAAAAGTTATTAAATTTAGAACACCATAATTACTATTAAATTTAGCGACACTATTTCGTCAAATCGCACATTTTAAAAATGTAATATGAGCAGAACATAAAAGGTGACGTAGAATTCCTAATCTTAAAATGAAAGTTGTCGGAACTATATTGCAGCATAAATTCTTGCATCGATTTGAAGAATGAAAACTTCCTGACAGGTATGCGCAACTGTTGAATGATCACTCTTTGCACATTGTTTTTCTACACTTATAGAATGCGTATGACGTACACTTTATAGAATTGAATTTAATCTTAGATCTTAGATGAAATTGTTCCACGTCGAAAACGATATTTTCTTAATATATAATCCTCCTTTACCTGTCGATGTCAAGGTTGCTTATATTCGACAGGTTTCCGTATGATACCATCCAGATATTAACCACGCCCGAAGTCGCTTAACTTCTGAAAATTGATACTCGACATTGTGCGGCTTTTTTCCTATTGTGAGTGTAAGATATTTTGTACATATTCATTCGAAATGTTTATCATTTCAACAGTCTCTGTATCATTCACTTTGCGATCGCCCACAGTATTTATATATTTTTTTATTCATTTCCTCAGGAATGACCCCAATGGGGAGTCCTGAACGCGGAACATCACTCGTGCTGGCCCGACTACATCGGTACGACTACATCGCAACTCGGTAGTCCATAGACTATGAAATGTAAAAGAGAAGAGTCCCCAGAATGCTTTTTAACTTTTCTTTTGGAGAAACCTATTTTTCAAAAACACAGTCACTTTTGAGATCGCACTGCCTATTGGAAAAGTATCTGACTTTTCACTCAATCCTCATATGTACAGTTGAACCGCCGAGAGATTTTCCGTGCATCATTAATTAACGTCATTAATTTGCTATATCATAGACATTGTCTCAATATGTTCTTTTTCCTTACCGAAGGAGAGAGAAGGAGATGAATACCAATACGTATGTCTTCGGGTATGAGCAGTACTTTACGATAGCGTTACAGCGGGGTAGAAAGAGGAAATAAGAAATAATTGAAAGGTTATCTTCGTACCGGTGATTAAAAGTTGCTCTATTTAGCTCAGCGGTCCTGTTTTGGTTGTTTTTGAGTTATTTTGTTATTGTGTTTTAGTGAAATTTTGTGCTGCAAAGTCTAGTTTTATTGTAAAATAAGTTCTTATAATAACTACTGTTATTGACTATTTTGTTATTGGTAAGTGTAAAGATTCATAAAGTTTTATTTCCTTCAATAATTCTAACCTAACCAAAGACATTTTATTACAAAATTTCTGTTTAATAAAAACAGAATTTATATTAGCTAATTCTAAAAACATACTGAAAGTTAAACAACCGTTTTAAAATAATAATGGAAATATAGAAGTGCGAACTTTTAACGTCTATATTTATTTTAACATTTTGTGTGATTTCAGATAATGTTGGGAAAAACAGTGAAATCGCAAACCCAACAATTTGTGATCAATGTTTGGGAGTATATCGAAATGGAAAAAGGAATGGGGGACCATTAGAGCCTCTTTTAACCATTCAAGAGGTAACTAATATTTAATTTAATTACGTTGTACTTATATTGCATTATAATATGGTAATGTTTTTTTAGAGAGTTGCAGAAGCATTAAAAATATCAACAAAAACTGTGTATATATTAAGAAAAGAAAGGAAAAGAATATAATCCTGTTATTTCTTCTCCTGGAACAAGCAAATCTCGTGTAAACACCAAAACAACAGGCTTACCCGATGGAAGTAAAATGGAAGTTTGAAATACCTTGTACAATATGTTTATATAATTACATGATACGTTTGTAATAAATGTGTGATATGTTAGTAATAAATGAGTAATGCAAGACCTGATATTTTCCACAGCTTAGTAACGTTTTCAACAAAAAAATAGTGGGTCTCAACAACAATGTTTATACAGTAGATAAAATAATGATTTTGAAAAATACCAAAATAATTTCACTCATTGTTTTGACCTATAACAAAACACTTTCATTCATTGACTATTTTCCTAAAACATCCTAACTTCAAATTGTCCGTACAATTTTAACCTGTTTTAAAATTATCTGTTCAATCTATAACATCTATCTATAACACATTTTAATTTCATATTCATGACACATACATACAATTTCATGACGTACACCCGAAATGTTACGTTAAAATATCGATTTATAACAGGACGTCCAGTATAAAAAACCAAAATGTCATGTACATATCTAAACCAAAACAATATATATTTTTTGCTTTATCCGTTTAAAAAAAATATTTTTCAAGTTTAACATAAACAGTTTTAATAATAAAGGGCTTAGTGGGGAACCCATTACTAGACAATCGTTTTTTTGTAAAATAAACTATTAAATTGAAAATAATTTTCATTAATGCATAAGTTAAAGAATTCTAAAATATCGTGATTAATAATTGGATTGATGTTATTGTTTATGAGATTATCTATTAATTGTAGGAAATCCTTATTCGAAATATACGGGGAATATGTTGCAAACGTCAAAGAATGCTAAAAAACCATTTTTTTGGTATAGATAGTTTGTTAAGCTTTTTTGTAAGGTCCACTGAGTTTTTTATTGAATGTTTTGGTGAGAAATTCGTTTATATTTTTGAAAATATTATTTATGTAAAATGCTAGGTTCCTTAAAAGGCTATTTGTGTACGAAACTATCGGTCTTATTGGAAACTATTATTTATGAATTTTAGTTAAACAGTAAAGTTTTGGAGAAGAATGATTCATATTGACTATTTTATATTTATCTTTGTTTGGTAAAATTGGGTTTATATATTTTATTGTTGATTTTGAAAAATAAAACTAACACAAAATAAGGAGTTCAATGAAAAAGAAATCAGTTACTTAATAAATTAAAAAAAAAACTTTATATATAAATAAACAATTATTAATTCATCAAGTATACCCAAAACTATAACAAACAAATGATAAAAAATACTGTAAGATTACATATTTCGATTCAATTTTAGAACAAATAGCTCGCTCTTTGAGGAAACATAACTTAAAAATAGTGTTTAAAAACCCCCAGTCTACCAGTAACTTACTTTTTAATGCCAAAGATAAAACATCACAAAATAAAAAATCTGGAGTTTATATGTTAGTTGCAACGAGTGCAGTAGCTGTTATGTGGGACAAACGGGCCGAAATTTTCAGACCAAATGCAAAGAACACCAATCTGCGTACCTATTAAAGAAAGAAAATGCTAATTTTGGGAACCATTTCATAGAAACCGGACATATATTTCCCGAGATTACAAATTTAAAAATTTTATGTACAGCGCCAAAAAGCACGAATCAAAAAGCGCCGAAATCTTATGTTAAAATATGGATTTATAACAGAATGTTTTATAATTTCATATTATAAATATATACAAATAAATGTATCGTGGATTTAAATCATAAACATAAATGTCCGTCTTTGGAGGCACCAACCATGTCCTTTATGAATGTTAGCACTAATTTGATTAATTATTTTTGATTTGATTCATAAGGATAAAAATTAATGACGCGCAGGTAATCTTTCGGCGGTTCAAGTGTATATGTACCGATGAAGAATGTTCCACTATTGATTGGTCGTCATCTAAATCTAAAGAATATCATTCTCATAATGTATGAATCAAATTCACTTTTAATCAGCTCTCTTCATTCATATTCCTTTTTAAAACATATTTTAAATTGCAAATAATCCAATTTGTAATCTGTATCGAGAACAAAAGAAAGTATATTTTTGATCGTTATTATGTAAGTGTTACACGGGTGCTTAATGGAGAGATAATTATAATAAAATTCGGCATTGGTATGTGAATGAAAATTAAATACTAATTTGCAGTAGGTTGTTCATCATTCACCTGCTTCAGTAAGATTGATTCCAATGAGCCCTTTCAAAATATAACAGTGGCGAAATTTCACGGTTGTCGCCTCAACAACATTTATATTTGAGAGCATAATTGCGAATACATCCAGTAATTTATTAATTATAGCAAAAAAAAAAATATGTTGAAAGGAATAGGTGTTCAATAAATTGTTACTTTCATTTTTTTACTTTCATTATTTTTATATCAATATATAATGTAAAATTTGCAAAACGGTATTTTTGCAGTTCAGGAGGTTTTATACATTAGTGTTATTATATATCTAATGCATTCTTCTATTTTATGTTGAAATTTTATTTTAAACATACATTAGAATGTTCTAGTTATAAATATCCCAATTAATTGGGATATTAAATCAATATCAAGTTTCCTTCCTTTTTTTTATCCTCAATTATTAGCTTCGACTTTCGCATTTTGAGAATAACGCAATTTTTGATAATGGTCTGACAAAAATCTTCAGTAGTGGCATAAGAAACCCTACATAGTACCAAGATCACAGTGTGGTGTGTAACATCATCTTTTGACATTATTTATCGTTAGTTTTTTGATGACGTCAATGACTACTATGCAACTACTATTACATCAGTCTGCAAAATTCACATTATCGATGCATTTTTCAATTCATTGCAATTGCGATGCAATTTTCGTTCTTGTTAATGCTGGAACATCGTTTTATTAATATGGAGTGACTGTGTTCACCGCTAGGATCTCTGTGCATGAGTCGTTTCCCAGTCAAGGAAACATTCCTTGTTAAACAAGATCGCCAGATTTAACGGCATGCAAATATTATTTGTGAGGATACCTAAAAACAAGATCTAGGTTGACCTGCGGCTCAATTTTTTTATGAGTCGTATCTCCTGTATCTATAATAGTATTTTGCACTAGATATATCTAGAATAGTTATCAATTATTTCGAGAGAAATGCCCAACATCACGCGCTCCATTGCTCATTGCGTTAGACAAAGAGCAATGATAGTTTACTTAAGTAAGAATTATTCACCAAGTCTAGCTGTTGCATGGTATAAGATCATGCTATACACACATATGGTATATAGATATTTTTTTGTTAATAAATCTTCGCAGTAACATTCGTAGTTCACAACTCAAGTATACATCCTACCAGATAAGTAACAACTTTTTGTAACGACATTGAGCCTAGTCAAAATCATCATTCCAAAATATCTATTATTACGTTTTACCCATTCTTAGAAATTTTAAACTAATATTACAACTGAAGAAATGTTATAAAACAAGAAAATATAATGACATTAAATCAATGTATACTTTAATATGGTCTCATTTCTAAATTGACCACTAATAAAAGTGGTTATTGGCATATAGTCAGTAAGGTTATTTCGTTAACCTTCAAGCGGGCGCGCGGTTATTTGTTACGGCAGCGGTCGTGTGTAACTTTAAAGACCTATTAAAGATTTTTGGACTTTAGATGACAAATTACAAAAAATTGTTTATCTTTCACACTTTATTTATTTAGACACTTTAACATTAAATTAGGAAACAATATAAAATAAAATTTAATTTATAAGATTACACTTTAACGAGACCAAGTAATAAAATACACAGAAGTTTTTATTATTTACCTGTATTTACCTATTAATTTTAAGTTTACTTATACATATGCACGTTATCTTTGAACTAGGAAACATTTTAGCAGCATAACTCCTACTTAAACGAAAAATAAAATCAAATTTATAAAATTAACAAGTTTGTTAAGTTTGTCAAGATAATTGTTAAGTAAGTCAAGATTTGTCAAGATAAAAATGTTTATTATCCGCCTGTATTTAATTCGTTATCTTAGGTTTAGTTTTCTTCATTATCAGTCTCTCCATCACGGTAACATTCATTGCAAAGAAATGTAGTGTGGTTCCGGCAAATATTCCTCAGGCAAGCTGCACATTGTGTCTTGGATTGTCTTTTTGTTTTAACAGGACATATTTTCCAGCTTCCTCTGTATGCACTGGTACACAGGTGGTGCCTGGTATACACAGGTTGTGCCTGGTTCGTCATATAATTTTCCGTCACTTATATTTAAGTGGTCCCTAATTTTTTAACGTACGTACTCTCTACGTACTCTTTTTATCAGTATGTCCCAATACTCGTAAATATTTTCGCCTTTTTTCTATAACTACTTTAGTTGCCTTCAACATTACCACGGCTTTTATTCCTGCAATATCTAGAAAACGAAAAAGAGTGTTAAAGGCCATCTGTTATTTTTTCTTGATGTTGAATATTTGCTTTTTTGTCATTTTCATTGACTCCTTTTATTTTATTAAAAAAGGTTATGCTGCTCGGCTTCCGTTTTTCATTTGTACTTTTATCTATTTCAGCTGCACAATGAAGTGATAGTAATACTATTTCTATTCAGATCTATTTTTTTTGGTACATACGATACAAGTGTAACCCTGTCAGAAAATCCTAATTGACTAGAATATTTAGGTTTGCCTTTTGCTCTGAAGCATTGGGGAATTTCTTTTATATTCTTGCGCAACATGCCCACAACTGAAATTTTATGATTTTTGGTGGATTTTATGATTATCAATGATCAAATTTATTTCTGTGCCTGGAATTTGTCTCTTTACTACGTCCATTGCCGCGTTACTTAACGTAAAACGTCGTACCATCTACAGTTGATAAAGATTGATTCCGTATTTATCAGCTTTTGATTTCATATATTGTCTAAAAGAACATTTTCCTCGAAGGCATATTAGAATTTCATCTATAACGTCCCGACCCACACACAAAGGAGATAAGCAGCTCTTTGTAAACTTATCTAAAATGTCCCTTAGCAGCTTTGTCCTCACCACTAATCAGTCTTTTCCTACGAGCTATTTTCAATAATAAAAAATAGAAAATACGAAATTTGTTAGACGATATCAGAAAAAATACTATAGTGAAGAGCGTCGCATGTAATTTTTTCTACGTTTACGTTACGACTAAAACAAATGCTATATGTTGTTTAGGACTGCGCGCAGGACGGGAGATATAGTCTCTTGTGTATGTGGTGAGCTTATAAGCGACTACTAAATATGGGAAATAGTTATGAAGTAGATATAAAATTTAATAACTCAAAATGAATCAAGTGAGGTCGATTCGACACCGCGCGCATGCATGAAGGTTAACGGAAGAATTATTTTGTACAGTCGGCTCAATGAACAACGCGATTGATTGAATCTACCAAACTCATTAGAGAGTGAACACTCATAATTTGTAACGATCCATTTAATCTTCAACAATCAAACATTTCAATATGTCAACACTTATTCGTAATGACATTGAACGTTACTTTACTACACAATGTATAGCTAATTAGCGCCAAAAAACAGACTGGACGTGATAATATTAAGTTAATGGTTAGATGGACATAAATTGTATAGAAACTTTTAAAGTAATTCAAAGTGCTTAAGTAGCTTGCAAGGATTTTGAGCAGCCATAGAAAGTGATGAAGATGATCTACGCTAAGGCCCATCACTGCAAGTTTAAACTGGAGTTAACGTTCAAGAAATGTTATAAGCCTATCAAAAAAATCGCTAGCCCTTTTTCACCTCTTTAAACACTATTCTGTACACACTATTTTTCTACTTCGCATGTGCAAGGTTTTGGTGTTGTTTGGCAGAAGGGTTTCCAGGGTGTATTTAAAATAAAACTTCAGTGAGTAAAAAAAAAACAAAAATTGCGTTATTTTCTTGTTTTTTTTTTTAATTTTGTTAAACATTAAAGGTGGCGAAAAATACAAATCATTTTAGACGTATTATAGTTCTATATTTTCGAAAAGGCAAGCATTCTTTACAGACGCAAAATAAGATATGTACTGTCCACAGCGAGGGTGTCGTTGGCAATTTCGCTTATGGTAAGTTGATAAAAAAGTTTTGTGAAAACAGTTTTAATCTAACCGATATGGATGGCCAGCCGTGGCTGATGGCAACGAAATATTGGCGCTGATTGAAAGTGATTGGTACAGAATAACTTGATAGATCCAAGAAATTTGTGAAATCAACCACTCGACAGTGTCAAGGCGATTACGCCTTCTTGGAATGGTTAGCAAGGCCGATGTATTGATGCCGCATGAGCTAACAGAGAAAAATTTGATAAATCGAATTTCTGCTTGTGATTTTTTATTGAAGCTCAATGAAATCGATCCATTTTTCAGCAGATTGTTACAGATTATGAAAATTGGATTGTGAAAAATAATATTAAGCGTCATGAGAGCATCATGCGGACATATTGCTTCAACTAGCGCAAAATTCAATTTACGTCCGAAGTAAGTTATGTTATGCATTCGGTGGGTCATTGGAAGGCAATCGTTAATTATGAGCCGTTACACGAAAATTAAATCGATAATTCAGAGAAAACTGTTCGCTACTAGGTGAGTTAAAGGTTGCAATTGACCAGAATCGCACTGAATTAACCAACAGAAGGGGCACTGAGTTCCATAGAGACAATGCTAGGCCATACTTGTCTTTGGCCACTCGTCACCAACTTTTAGGATGTGTGTGAAATGTTTTGGTTCATCCAGCGTATTGTTCCGACTACTGTTTTTTAGATCGCTTCAAAACAACTTAGATCAGGAGTCGCCAATACCCGTAATTAAAGTGTAATTAAAGAAGTTTAGATAGCTCTCTATTTAAATACTATTAAAGTAGCTCAATACATTAAAATGATTGGCGACCTTTGGCATAGATGACAAAAATTAGTTCCTCGGAAGACTGGAAAAATCACTTGTATCAATTATTTAGCCAGAAATCATCTCAAAACCTATATGAGCGCTGGATTATATATGTACCCGAGAGATGGAGAAAGGTCATCAAACATCGGAAGATCGGTACATACTGTATTGATTAATTTTTTTTAATCAATACGGCAGAAAATTTAAATTTTCAGTAATTAACACTTTTTGTCAAATTTACTCAAAAAATGGAACGAACTTTTGCAACAACCCTATAGTTTAGATAGACAGGCAGCGGCGATTCGTGGGGAGGAAAACAGGTGGGGCACGTATAACCAAATTTTTGGAATGGGGATAGGGAAATCGCGCAACAGAAAATTTTACATTTCTTAGTATCATACACACACTTTGCTGTGCAGAAATACGAGTGTAACTGTCAGACATTAAATTTTCAAATAGGTACTTAAATATTAAAATTTTGAAAAGTGGTCGATGGTCGATCATTAAAATTTCAAATAGACTTCATAAGTTTTTTTCAATAGATAACATTGCTAACGCGCACAGCCGTTCCTAGCCCATAGTGTTTTTTAGAAATGGTTCGATTCGTTTGAGGGTAGAGAAACATCTTTCGCGTTCCACAGTGGTCATAGAGATGGTACACAAAACAGTCAGTAATTTAACAGATTCACTAAATGTTGATATTAAATTGTTTGGGATATGCATTTGTAGCAACGATACAGCCCCACTGTGTTTCATAAAATCATCCGGTGCGTACATTACCGAGAGTTAATATTCGATATTCACCAATATATCGATATTCGGCTTGATATTCGCTAATTTTTTTTAGTTTCAAGTAAATTTGCAACAGTTAGGTATACATCGAAACTAAAACGTCCATGAACCTGTATGGTTTAGGTATCACAGATTTTCTTGCATATCCTGATATTTGGATTGGGGTCCTCCTTGTCAGTAAATTTCCGTTTCTTTCTGCGATTCTCTATGATCGTTGTAGATTCTTCACCAGTTAAGTTACCAAATTCTTGATTCATTTGTATTTCTATATTGTCTCTAATATTTTGAATGGCTGTTGAAAAAGTTACCAAATTCTTCTTAACTTTAAGTGCATCTAGTTGTCTAGTAGAGAATGTCGCAATGAGGCATTATTTTATTGAAGAAAAACAACCAAAATTTAAAATTATCATCTACCAAATAATTTATTAACCCCTGAGCTTGATTAATAGAATTTTTTTCCGACTCGCCGTCCATAATTTCTTCAAGGCATGTTTGCAATTCTCCTTTGTAAATGTAAACAGTATTCAAACATTTAGACGTAAAGTTCTGTCTGGTAGGGGTCGCACGGTAGACGCTTTTTCAGGACGCTGTCCAGAACAGTTGCCCTTTTGCCTTGAACAGTTGCATTCATATAAACATATTTTTATTTTATTTTTAACATATCTGATTATAAAAACTATCTTTTGAAACATTTGAGTAGAGGTATCGGTTGTTTCATCAGCCTGTATGGCAACATATTTTGCTGTGTGAATTTCTTTTTTAATAAATCGCGACAAACATGCATCATTGAATTCAGTAATTAGTTCTGAATTTGTTCGGAGGTGCCTAGAAATAATTTATTTTTCTCTTTCTTTCTTTTAAATGAGCTTCTAAAATACTGTCTATTTCGGCCCTCAAATTTTATAGCCGTCTGAAAATGCCATAGGTTTCGTCATGCCCACCTTAGACAAGCTCAAATGCCCCACAGAATTTTATATCGTCAATTAACTTAGACAATATGTAACGATTGCTATCAAGAGTTTTATTGGGCTTTTTAATAGAGTCACGATGTGCACTACTGTGTTGAGAACGAATGCCTGTCTTCCCCAACATACTAAATTCTATTCTCATTTTTCAAATGCCTTTGTGAAATAGAATTCGATTTTACCTTTGCGTCCAAATGTTTCAAATCATCAACACCATGTTTAATCCAGCCAAAATCAAGACCACCCGCACTCACTGGTTTTTCGACTTGTGTCAAAATGCTCGGAAAAAAAAGAAATTCATTTGTCTTGCATCCACATAACCACGAATACTTCTCATACACGGTTTTATTGAATGTGCGTTTGTATGTTTTTGTTTTTGAGTACCGGCCGTCCAATATTTTTGATGACAATTCGGTCCTCAAATGTTAATGTGACATTATATATATTCATATATTGCGCTGAATTCATCTTCACTATTGTAATTGTTCAAAACATTCACTTTGCAACCACTCGAAAAATCGAAAAGCACCTGACTATTGAGAATGGGGCATAGCCCAAGATATAAGGTTATAAATGCGTTTAATGTCCGGTTTACTAGCAGAGCGATGCATTGCTGTCTTTGTTTTTCGCACGCGATAGTAAAGAAAATAGTAGCGGTACAAATTTTCTGTGCCCAAAGCATGTGTTCTTTAGTCGGTGCGCTTTGGCAACCCACGACCTATTTCGTTGACGGGAATGACATTATGGATGTTAGACTATAGAAATCGCAAGAAGCTCAATCATAGACAGAACAGATAATAAATTAATATAAAATCTGAAATTATATTTTCCACTTCATTTTAAATTTTTTTTAGGTAGAGCACGTACCCACGTGCCCCTATGGACCAACCACCACTGGACTCAGGTTATCATTTTAAAGTCCCAGCCACTACCATTCGTATTTCCAGTTAATACGACACATGTTTTGTCATCCAATATGCAAATAATTACAAATTTAAATAAGCAATTAAAGAATGTTATTGAAAATACCGTTAGGCCAATCTCGTAAACCATTTAAAATACATTATATTCCAGTTGCATTCTAATTAATGGATATTAAGATGTTATATTACCTCGAACGAACTCAAATACCCATTAATATTTTTTCTCTCGTATTTACGACATTCCAAGTACAAAGCACACCTAAAATGGCTCGAAGAACATTTATTTCACGATGAGATGCATTTTAAAAATGAAATATTATTATATGTGTATATTATCAGAAGTTTTATTATAAATCTATACAAAAAAATAATCTTTAAAAATACCTGAATTATTTTCATAATTGAAATTTTAACATATTTTCGACATGGCATTCTTTCAAATAATCCTTAATATATTTGAATGTTAATATTTTTGTTTAATTTAGTGCTTTATTGTATTCATAGACATTAATGGTATTTTACTATATACTATTTTGTGGGCGTATTGTCTCGTCTCGATTACAGTTGATTGTAATTTAAGTGAAGTTTTTAACATAATCAGCTGTATTATATTTAATAAATATTTGTCGCAATAATGAGTTTCAAATGAAATTATTATTATTATTATTGATATTTTTATTTTATATATACATATTTATATATGCACAAAAAAAAAATACTAGCACCATCTGTTGAAATAATATATAATCTGAAATCTAAATATCTCCTCTATAAAACGATGCCGCCATCATTAGAACCGATCAACGGATTGTTAAGTTATAGCGCTTAAAGTCACAGTACTTTTTGTCACCTCGTCACACAAACACGATGGAACAAAGAGCTAATATTAAATTTTGTTTCAAATCCGGTAAAACTTTTAGAGAAACATTTGAATTAATGAAAAACAGCTTATGGTGATGATTGTTTATTCCGTGCACTTGTGTTTGAGTAGTATTAGCGATCCCAGGACAGTCGTGATGCTTTGGAAGATGACCCAAAGCCAGGCTGGCCAAAAACCAAAAATCGGGATGAGCTAATGAAAAAAAATGCATGAAATCACCTTAGATGCCGAATCTGACAGTGAGGCGGATAGGGGGATAATTAAATACGAACGTAGACATGATTCAAATAAAATTGACAAAGGTTTTTAAACAAACGAAAGTCTATGCTTGATTTTCTCCTTGCGCATTAAACGAGAATCAAGAAAAACGAAGTATGCGTGTTTCAACATCCTTCTTATTCGCCTGATTTATCTCGGTGTGGCTATTTCCTGTTCCCGAAACTCAAACTGATTACGAAAGGAACGTTTTATGATAGTGTTACACAAATCAAGAAGGCGCGATGAGGGTCATTGAGGCGATGCCGAACGACAAATAAAATCTATACTAGCATTAGTTGAACGACGTGTCCAGGGTTGTATTGATGTGGAAGGGATATATTTTGAATAAAAAATAATTGTTTTTTTTTTTAATATATATATATATATATACTATATATATATATATATATATATATATATATATTATATATATATATATATATTATATATAGTATATATATTATTATATTATATATATATTATATATAGTATTATATAGTATATATATATATATATATATATGTTATATATATATATATATATATTATATATATATATATATATGTATATATATATATATATATATATATATATATATATATATATATATATATATATATATATATTATATATATAGTATATATATATATATATATATATATATATATATATACATATATATATATATATATATATATATATAGTATATATATATATATATATATATATATATATATATATATATATATATATATATATATATATATATATATTATATATATATATATATATATATTATATATATAGTATATATTATATATATATATATATATATATATATATATATATATATATATATATATATATATATATATATATATATATATATTATATATATATATATATACGTAATGACAAATTAATACATGGCTGTAATAAAAGCAGGCTGTTAAATTACTGAAATTTTTGAAATTAAAAAAGACGATATTATACGACGATAAAAACCTAACAAACAGCCAGCTATATTTCGAAAATACCGCAATTATGAAAACATGAATTATGAGATGACAGTCTAAAAAAACCGACCTACATTAGGCAAACCTTTGAAATTTTAATTTAGTTTATACATAACTCCATTCTTTGAGAATAGTCGTGAGGCGGAAACATGTCAGAGAATATCTTGAGTATATTGTAAAAAAAATACCAAGTGTTTTAATCATTATCATTACATTCTTTAAATCATTGCCTAAGTCTGATAAAAATTATTAATTATGTTAAAAAATCTCTCAGTAAATTGCCTTTATGACTGATTTTTTTTTATTTGGAGCATATCCCCTATAATCACTTTCAAATTACCATTTCGTATCAACGGTTTCTTGCAGAAGAGATCCTTTTACATAAAAAAGGAGCACAGGAAGATTTAAAAAACTACCGTCCAATAAGCCTCCTATCAGTAACGTACAAAGTTTTCACTAAGATAATTTCCATAACAATATTAAAAAACTGAATGACGCGCAACCAAGAGAACAAGCAGGATTCAGAAGTAGATTCAGTACAATGGATCACATCCAGGTTGCACAACAGGCCATAGAAAGGCCCAACGAATACACCATGCCACTGAGCTTGGTTTTTATCGACTATGAAAAAGCATTTGACTCCATCTCAAAGCATGCGATAATGGATGCACTGCTTAGCCAAGGAGTAGATGAAGCATATGTAAACCTATTAGGATCGATATATAATGGAGCTACAGCCACAATTCATCTTGATGAGCTTAAAGTGGGAATTAATGTAGAACGAGGTGTACGGCAGGGTGACACAATATCGCCTATTCTTTTCTCGGCTGGCCTTGAAGAAGTATTCCGTAAACTGGATTGGGAACAGGATGGTATGAAGATCAATGGTGCACACTTAAACCATCTTATATTTGCAGATGATATTGATGTTTTGCAGCTGATTCTCCTTTCACAAGACCCAGAGGAGCATTTGGCTTGAAAATAAACCTGAAAAAGAGTCCGGTTATGTTTAATAACTTCAGGATAGAAGAATTTCAGTTTTAGAAAGGGATTTGGAGATTGTGGGCAGCTTTATATATCATGGGCAGAGGATTTCATTGGAGGAGGATACCGTCCGGGAACTGGAATGGCGTGTTAAATGTAAGATAGTGTTTAAGAGCAGACTCCCACTTTGCCTGAAAAGAAAAGTCTTCGATCAGTGCGTTCTACCCGTTATGACATTCAAAAACTTCGGGTAGCACAGAGGGGAATATAAAGATGTATGCTTGACATTATGAGACAAGACAGAAAGTCCTGCGCATTGATCAAGGAGCAAACGAAAGTCTGTGACATCATTGGAAAAGTGAACCAATTAAAATGTAGATGGGCAGGCTATAAGTGAGGCTATAATCTTTTAAAATTAAATTTAATCTTTTTCTTCCTTAAACTAAGGAAAACTAAGAAAAACTTCTTAAAATCCTTATACTAAGAGAGACTTAGAAAAAACTATGATATTATCAAAAAATGAACTTAGATCGTCTTGAGGCACGTATTATTTTTGTTAAAAAAACAAAAAAAAAAATCACCCGTATTTTTTCATCAAAAGGGAGATTTTTTGGCTCGTCGGAAAAAAAAAATTTAACGACCCCCCTAATATATATATATATATATATATATATATATATATATATATATATATATATATATATATATATATATATATATATATATATATTAGGGGGGTCGGTATAACAACCAAAATACCAAAATAACTGTTATCTTAATCTTGATATAGGAAAAGAGTTTTTCTTTTTTTATTTCAGAAGTTGAAATGGGAGGGAATATAATATACTCATAGGGAGTCAGATCGAATTTTTTCAAGTACAATCCGCTATCAAAATTGAATGATTTCATAGAGCTTTAGTAGAGAATTCCAAGCAGAAATTCGGCCAATTAGATTTATTAATTTTTCTCCGTTAATTCATGCGACACACATTTCAAGAACTTCTCCGATCTCTAGAGTTGTTCTATGCCGATAACTTTCAATTAGCGCCAATATCTGGTTGTCATCAGTATCGGCTGGTCGTTCACAACATGGTGCTTTCGCTAAGGATAAATTAATAATTTTATTTACTAAATCGTCAACGGTACCGCCTCACCTTACATAGTACATATATTCTATTGTGGCTATGAAGCATTTTTGCCTTTTCTGAAATAAAAAAAAACCATCAAATGTCAAAAACGCAATAAACACAAGCAAATAACACATTTTTTTACTACTCGTCAACTAAGTACTACTACACTATGTATTGTATGAAATCCCCTGTCAAACAACATCGAAATTTTACACGTGTGAAGTAGATGATTCTTCGATTTAGCGACGTACTGCCGCCTAGCGCCACAAACAGGACGAACTTTTGCACTTTTCGATTAGCGTTTATTTAGATCAAACAGATTTAAAACAGCTTAGACAGTAAATATTTTACTTTCGTGGAAGACTTGGATCAATGCTTTAGCCATTAACCTCAGAATGTCTATGAGCGCGGGGTTATTCAGCTACCTGTGAGATGAAGAAAGGGCATCGAACAGAACGGCACATCTTATATTGATTAAATGTAATTTTTAGTATATTATATAAAATATTTCTTCAATTTTTCTCAAAAAATTGGGATGCATTTTGCATCAACCTAATATATTGGTGACTCCTCAATTAGTAGACTTCTCGAAAGATTGGAACAATAAGCACAAACTAAGAATTGATAGGCTGAGGAAAGTGCTACTTACAGTTAATGATAATTTTAATGATATAATTAGATTTAATGAGCTGAAGACCGAGGTTCTTAGCTTCCGTTACGCTGAACGTTGAAACGCTAACGCTAAGTTGAAATCTATACCACTTTCAAATGACACAATATCTAGACGTATTATTGAAATGGCAAATAAGCGCGTCGACCTTGGCGCAATTTTTGTGTTTTATCCGATACGAATGCGGTGGGTCAGTTAGAAGAAAACTTGGTATTTTGCAAATCAATCCTTGGTCGAGCAACTGGCGAAGGATTCTTTAATGTTTTTATTGATACAACACAAAACGAAAACTTGCACTTTAATAAATGTATTGCGGTATGTACTGATTGTGCGAAAGCGATAAAAGGAGCGATAAAGTGGTGTGATAGTAAAATTAAAAGACATTATACCACTTATGGAATGGACGAACTGCTTTACTCACAGAAATACTACAAAAAAAGATACCATATAATTTACAAAATGTTCTATCAGAAGCCGTAAAAATAGTTAATTTTATTAAAAGTTGACCATTGCAAACTAGATTGATTTCCACATTGTGTGAAGAAATGAGTGCCAAATACGAGTCATTGGTTTTCATACTGAAGTCAGGTGGTTGTCATGAGAAAAGTTCTAACGAGGCTTTTTGAATTGCTAGATGAATTAAAAATCTTTTTTACAGATAAAAATTGCTCATTATCAGAGTTTTTACTAGATGGAAAAACTATATTAATGTTGGCTAACTCGAGTGATATATTTTCACATTTGAATGACTTGAATACCAGTTTTAAAAATCGTAACAAAAATATGTTACTAATGACAGACAAAGTCAATGCCTTCATCAAGAAGCATTGACATTGGTATTTGGATTATAGGCCTTGAAAAACCCAATTTTGATGCATTCATTTTAACTTCGGATTATATTACCAAAAATATGGATTTAGAAAATTCTGTCATTGATCGCATGTT
Organism: Cosmopolites sordidus; assembly: GCA_031761425.1. Lineage (NCBI taxonomy): Eukaryota > Metazoa > Arthropoda > Insecta > Coleoptera > Curculionidae > Cosmopolites > Cosmopolites sordidus. Next base: position 146,570 of record JARFXV010002242.1, read on the forward strand.
GGAGGGCAAGATAACGCATTTAGGCGAATGGATTTGAAAATTCAGAATTAAAAATTCCAATAATCCACATTTCCGATATATCCAAATGCACATTTATCAATTCAGGCCAAATGTATTCTATTACCATATTTCTATAGCGTTCACCATTAACAGTAACATGATTTCGATCATTATCTTCGGAAAGATAAGGTCACATTAATCATTTAGCACAAGACCCGCACCAAATACTGATTTGAGGATGAAGAGGTAACTCCTGAATCACATCGGGATTTTCATCGGCCCAAATCCTGCATTTATTCAGAAACCCATTAAACCAGAAATGCCCTTCATAGAAAAAGATTATTTTTCCCCAAAGTGTGGGTCGCTTTCCAACTGCTCTAGAGCCCAATTTGCAAATATTCGACACAGTTGAATAAAGCATTCTATGAGTTATATTTACATTTCAAACAATGTTGCCGCTATTACTTTCCAAAATTCTGAAATTCCTGTTAAAAAAATCTGTATATTTCTTTTTTGAATACCTTTTCTTACATATAAACGTTCTTATAACAAACACGCAAAATCATTTAAATCTGTGTTAGACATGTAATTGTCAAGATAGACGACAGAGCGTATTTTAATTTCCTTTAATTTACCTTGACCTAGAACTCATGTATTTTATCCATCAGTGATAGAGTTGAATACACTCAAAATATTTCAAAATGTTACTCGATATTATTTTAAATTTTAAGTTAAATTAACTTGTAATTTCTTGACACTTAAACAGATTAAGTACATCACAATCTGATTCATCAGTGGTATTAAAACTAAAAGTATTTCTTAACTTTCAATGATATTTTTTAAATATTTTTAGCTTGATTTCCTATCTTAATCAGACAAGCAATTGGATCTACATGAGTTACAAGGTGGCGCTTTACTTTCGCTTTATAGAAAATGAAAGTTATGTGAATGGATTGGAATTAATGAATGAATTACTAGTTCATTCAGTCTTTCTAATATAACCATTAGAATCTAAAGTACTATTCAGTCCGCCAGATGGTATTCGTGTGTTTAATAACATGTATGCATGTATCGGTCCTGATGACATTATAAGGGTGGTACGTTATTAAAATAGTTTTCTTAATAGATTTTTAAATGTTAAAGTAAAATGTATTGCTTTCTTAATAGTTCAACTATTAGTTTTTAAGTTATAGTTTCTCTTTGATTTGTAATGATATATCTAATTGTCCGGAAAGTTCAAAGTAATTTTCAATTAGTTGCTTTTTATCGCTTATAAACAAAAATGTGTGTTAGATTAGTAATGCTTATTTGCATATTATTTTTTCGTGTGGTATTTACAATGCTCAGATTCGCTTTGATTTGCCTTCATTTAGTCAAGTTTCAGAGCGTCGATTTTAACCTCGAAAACCGACATAGCTCTGATCGTCCTTCAAGAATGTCGTGGAAGTATAAACCACAATAGCTAAAGATCGATGGTTTACGGTACGCGAGATAGCAACAAAGTTAAATATTGGTAAATCGACCGTTTTTGACCATTAGAAAGGGAATCTGTAGGTTGCCAATACGATATATGGGTTTCTCATCAACTTGGTGAGCGAAGCCTAGTGAACCGAATTTCTTTATGCGATCTTTATGCGAAAAAATCTGAGGCTCTATTTCTTAAACTAATAATTAGTGGCGATGAAAAGTGACGGGAGTTGCCAGGGTCAGCGGTTTTAAGTACTGCGAAAGATGGCCTGCATCCGAAGAAAATTTTGCTTTTTATTTGGTGGGATTGGAAGATACCTATGGGATGTTTTGCTGCATCCATCTTTCTCCCCGGACATCGCACCCTACCATCTATGCCGTTCCCTTCAAAATGGGAAATCTTTTAAATAGAAGAAGAGGTGAAAAATAACCTGTTGACATTTCTTGGCAGTAGGGATGGTAATTTTTGGCAAAAAGACATAAACTACCACTACGTTGGCAAAAAGTTATTATCTTCTCCTGATAATGAGCGAAAGATTAAATAATCTCCTGATAATGCTAACATTGTTAGCGAAACGTGCGTCGAGTAGTTAAAAAAAATGATTTGGTGTTTAGTGGTAAATCTCTTCAAGTTTAGTATATATTGAGTTATTAGACTGAATGACAAATCATTGATATGTTTAAATAATTGTGGAATCAAACATGCACGATGACTCTGCTAATAATATATTACACAATTACTTAAATCGACAATTGACGCAGTACTGACAATTAATTGCCAATTTGAATAAAGCTTGGAAGGAATATCAGATGTATACGATGTCAAAATATTTTAATACTACTATGCAGGATTGCAACTCTGATAAAATATCAAACCTGTATATTTTGGATATTTCGCTACGCAAATCAAATTTAACAAACATTATTCCTTCTGATTAATACTAGCCTAATTGAACATCGCTTTATTCTACCGTATATTCTTCATTAAACTTATAATATTTTTTTCCAGCGGTTCTCTAATTCATTTATTCCATCTCTGTAGTGATATTCTGGAAATACTTCAAAATACTCATAGACGGCTATAACTTCTTCATTTGATGAAAAACGCTTGCCACTTAGGAATTTTTGAGGTTTGGGAACATATGAAGGCTAAAGGGCGCCAGAGCTGGTGAATATGGTGGATACTCCAACAATTCGTAGTCTTCAAATTCAATCAACTTCTTCAATTTGGCCATTACAAGAACACCTCTGTGAGCCGGTGCATTGTCTTGATGAAAAATTATTTTTCTTCTTCGCTAAATCAGGCCTTTTCTCATGCATTTTTGCATCCAATTGATCCAAAAGGTTTGAGTAATGTCCTGTTATTGTTTTACCGGAATGGGTCAATCAACTAACAAAGTGCATTTTGCATCCCAAAAAACTGAACAACCGGGCTCAGCTCACTCGGCGGTTTGTTGTTGCAGTTTAGAATCATAGTGGTAAACCCAAGACTCATCCATATTACAAAGCGACGTTTACAATCTATTTTCGAAAAAGATCCAAATGTTAGTTAGAATCAAAATTTAACAAATGCGGCAGCCAATTTTAATCTTAGCGATGTTCCACGTTCTGGACAAGCGGTCATGGCAACGAGAGATCGGTAAAAATACTTTGAAATAACCAGTCACAGTGTCAGGGCAATTACGTGAATTTAGAATTTGGAATTGACGTATATGTACCGCATAAGCTAAATTTTTAAAATGATGGTTACAGATAATGAAAAATGGATTGTGTGTAATAATAATAAGCGTAAGAGAGCATGGTAATGGTGTAAGCGTAGATATGCTCCTTTAACCAGCGCAAAAGCTAGTTTACTTATGAAGAAGGTTATGCTATGCATTTAGTGTAACTGGAATGGAATCGTTTATTACAAGCTGTTACCTGAAATCTAGGTCGATAATTCAAAGAATTATTGTTCACCCAACCGATTTTGTGTATTCGCCGAATTATCGATAAATTCAAAAAGAAAGAAGACAAAAACTTTCGTTCCGAAGAAAATATCTCCGCTGGTCCAAATTTTTCAATTTATCGCCGTTGGCAGGAAGTTGGGCTTTGTTATTCGACTTTGAATTCCAAATTTGAATGGTATTGACCTGGATCAGATGTGGTTCCAACAGGAGGGCTCCGTATGTCATACAGCTAGCTCAACCATCGATTTATTAAGGTGTCAATTCGGGGTGCAAATTATTTCGAGGAACGGACCTGTTAATAGGCCACCATGTTCATGTGATTTAACGCCTTCAGATTATTTTGTTTGAGGTTATGTTAAATCGTTAGTGTATACCGATAAACCAGCAATCATTGCCACCTTGGAGTCCAACATAATTCGGAGAATTGCGGACATAAGACCCCAATAGATTCACAGAATGCGCTTTATCAGAAGTAGTAGGCGGACATTAATCCGCCTACTACTGAATTATTGAATGTTATTTCTCCTAAAATAAATACTTTTAACGCATCTAATTTGGTTGTTGTTTTACTTCTAAACATTCTTTGAATTAACCACTCAACAGTGTCAGGGTACGTGAAATTGGAATTGATATATACGTGCCGCATGAGTTAACGGAGAAAAATTTGATAGACCGATTATATATCGAGTGGTGGCTAGAGAAATAAAGCCGTTACAATAAAAGACACTGACTGGTAAATAAAGTTGCAATAGCATACTTAATTAGAACAATAATTGTATAATATAAATATGCAACAAAAAACGGAAAACACAATATCAAACTCGGTTATAAAATAATACTGTAAACATAATATTTAATAAAAATTAAGAATTAAGAACACGATAGTGTTGTCATAAAAATAGAGCCAACCAAGAATCAAGCCCAATACATACTATTTAACAATTAACAGAAGCACTAAATAAGACATAAACATTTTTTGAACATTAAATACTTATAATAATGTTTATGGATTTCGCAGTTTGTGAAACATTTTGAAAATAATAGGATTTTAAATGATACACTTGTAGCTTTTTAATGTTTCAAACGTTTATTACAGATTTTACTCTACATATATTTCGCCTTGTTAGGGCTTTCTCAGGAGTAGCTTGAACTAATACTACTGGTCAAACACAGTGTTTTCAAGTATACAGGTAAAATTATTTCTTGTTTTTTTAACGTCCAGTCTAATTATGCTAAATATCGGTTGGTAAAAACCGAGCTATTCAATTACAATATGATCTTATCTATTACCTGGGTGTTTTGGAAATTTAGCTGGTCATTCGTGGTTAGTATATGACAATTTCTTAAGGATTTTTTATTTCCAATATTTCTTGTAGGTCTAATTTTTTACTTTCCTTTTCGGAGTGTAATATTTTTACATTGTTTGTATCTATAAAATGATTGTTTTCAGACAAAATGTAGACATTCCGATGCTGTTTATATTATTTAAGATATATTTTTTGTGTTCTTTTATTCTACAACTTATGATTCTACCACTTTGACCGGTATATAGAGCTTCACAATCCTTATACTTAATTATATATACACCCAATTTATCCGTATCCGTTATATCCTTATTATTAACTAACATTCAACCTACATTAAGTTTATTTACACAAATATTCTTACAACCGAGTTTATTTCATATTTTACACACTATTTTACTAAGTTTACTGTTTGCTGTATTACTAAGTTTAGTAGTGTAATTAATAAATTTAAACGATTTGTCTTTTTGCTTTGTAATGTTTAATGTGGAATGTTATGTTTACTGTATTTTTGTACTTTTATATTATTACGAATTTGAATAGTGACTGTAAAATATGGCCATCCCTTTCAGATAGTTTAAAAAATTTTCTAGCTTGCATACAAAGATAATTCATTTCACATCAAGCCTAGTCAAATTTCCATTAAAATCAAACAATTAAATTATTAAATAAATAAGCAAATATTAATATTTAAAATTTCCACTAGATTTAAAAATGTATGTATAACACTTGTTTCGACACACAGTGCCTTTTTCAAATATACAATGTTTCAAATAAACTATGTTAATCTGAAAAATTAAGTTATTTTTAATATCCCCCTACGTAGTATTGCTAAGTAGTATCCAAATAACAGATATTTTGTTGACACTATATGACACTCCTTTGATTCCTTGAAACAATCATTAAAATTGTCCATAACCTACATTAGTTTATTTTGGTTTTCCATTTTGCAGTTAAACATTTATATTAGTAAGCTGTTCTTGAAATATCCATGTTTGGTTTCATCAAGAAAAATAATTTTGGATAATATCAGACCATCAAGGTATGGTTAATTATATTTTTATACGAGCCACAACGAATTTGGAAGTCAAATTAAATTTCAAATTAGTATAACACAATGTGTGGACTGTTTTCGGTGAAATGTCGCAAATTTGTTTAAACAATAAAACAAAAGCTGGCTTGCATAAAAAAGAATTGTGCAGTGAAAAAGGTGGGGCAATGGTATATTTTAAGCAATTAGGATGTTGGAATAATTTCAAATTTGAATTGTAAATATCTGGTTTACATATGTGTAACGTGAAATTTAATATAAACAAGTTTAGTATGTAAAATCTTACATAATATAGTTTAAGTTTTAACAATAGAACGAATATTCGACTACAAAAGAAAAATAGATATGTATCATGTATCTATCTTTATAATTACAGTAGCTATGGGTATATGCTTAATTAAATAAGTTTAATTCTTAGGGGTATCCAGAACTAATATCGTTTTTTGATATTGTAAATATATTTTATTTAAATGCAGTTTTACTACTTAACTTAATGCATTACACTTAATGCAGTTTTCATCTACAATAGAAAATATATCGTTATTAACAATCTTCTTCGATCTCCCTGACACTTTCTATTTCCCATTTGTAAAATGAGGGTGATTTTGAAGTAAAATATTCTTCAAGGAGACTTTTGACAGTTGGGGGAAATAATGTTCCATAAATCTGAAAGATGGTAATCTGACAGTGCAGCATCAGAATATCTTCCGCAGCAGCATGAGGATGTACTTCCCAGTCTAATTCTTGATTTTTTTCTTGGGTGATTCTGACACTATGAGGTCTTGCATTTTCATGCTTCAGAATAAAACCTTTTCGATTAAACAATGTTGGACGCTTTTGAATCAAAGCTATTATTAGTGTATCAAGCTGAGTACAATAATAATCAGCACTTATGGTTTCATTAGGATTCAGAACCTCATAGTAAATAATTCGTGTAAAATCTAACCATACTGACAGAAACGCTTTTTTGAGGTGAATATCTGCTTTACCTACTCGAAAAGGGGGGTTGTAGTGGTATTATTTTTGTTTTTTTCTTATTTAGAATGATGGATTAACTAACTACTATTTATTGCTAACTATTTATCGCCAGTTAAAATTTGTTGAAGAAAGGAATTCCTGCCTAATCTGGTAAAAAGTATACTGCAGATGGTTACACGTTGAGTTTTGTTTCATATGGCTGATAAACTGATATAGCACCCACGTTCCTTTTCTTTGTACTTTATTAATACATAAATATTTGAAAATTAGTTCAACAGTAGACAAAAAACTGTTGCAAAATTTGACTTTTTTTAACAATACGATCATATGCGCCACGATCATATTTCTGTGTGCTTCTTTTTGTTTGGCAGAAATGTTTACAATGACTTACATAAACACTTATTATATTCGATATATGGAAAAAATAGTGTACGTTATAGTTGTGGATTGTGTTGACTTCTACTTGATGGAAATTCATCACATATGTTTAATAAAAGAGATTTTTTCTCAAAATTTCCCCTTTATTATTATTGTTTGGCGCTAGAACTGTAGATTCATTAGAAATACCAACTTTCGATATTAAAATGAATACAAATACAAAATGTTTACTATAAATACAAAATGCTATTTCTTCCTGCTTGTACAAATTCAATAAAAGTAACTTGTTCACATCTATTTTGTCATTCAGAAGAGTTTTTGTAACGGTTGTCTTTTAAACGGTTTATTTCTAAACTCTCAAAATTTATATTTTTTCCAAACAAGATTTGGAACCATCCAAAACAACAACATTTTTTTAGCTAGAAAAAGTATTATATTGAAGATACGTTGTATTATTAACACATAGGTAGATAACACGTAGAATAATTCAATTTTGGAAATAATATAAGAAAATAGTTATAAGGTTATCAGGTGTGGTCAATAGTTCTTAATTTTGTCTTAAATAAATACATTTAATTTGGGAGAAAGGTAAATAATAATGTATTCAAAGTATACGCCATCGCTAGCTGCACATTTTTCCCTAGCTAGCTCTCACATCTCTCTGGCAATCTGTGGATGCCCTCCCAGAAAAAGCGATTTTGAGGTGGTCCAGCCGTCAAGCAATTTTTCTACATCTCCGTAATTGTTGAAGTGTTTCATTGAAAGTGCGTCAGACATCGATGAAAAAAAGTGATAGTTGGAAGGGCCCAAGTCTGTTGAGTACAGCGTGTGAGGCAAGAATTCCAAAGCAAGTGCAGAAATGGTGTCTCTGGCCGCTTTCGCTGTGAATGATGGGGCGTTGTCGTGTTGAAAAATCACTTTTCCGTATCTTGTAGCCCGGTAGCGAATGATATTAACTGTTTCACCTGGTTTCAGAAGCATATGGTACACGACACTCTTCTGATCCCCTCAAACACACAGCATTATTTTCTTTCCAATGCGATTCAGTTTTGCGGTCGATGTTGATGGTTCTCATCAACCCCTGTCAACCCATGATTTTCTCCATTTTGAGTTCTCGAAATATATCAATTTTTCGTCTCTAGTCACGATCCGATGCAAAAGACTATTTCTTTTAAGCCGAGAAAACAAACAAAAAACCTTTCCATTTGTCTGCCGTTCAGGCTGATGAGGTGACATATTTTGCTGTCTTGTGGATTTTTTCCTCCGGCATGTAGATGATCACAAATGGTTCGGCAACCAACATTTAATCTCTATGCTATTAGTTATTGAGTTTGCATATTGTGTTCTTCTAACAATGCTTGCAATTCGGCATCTTCCAATTTTTTGGGTTAACTTTGGGCGTTCTTTGTCTCCCACTCGCGTTTTTCTTTTTATTGAACAAGAAAAGCAGTACGTGACATGTTTACCATAAGAAAAGAATATGGCGCAAACTCGAAATCTTTTATGCATCAATGACGTTGTGAAAGGTACTGTCGTAGCAACAAAATGACACAAAATTATGAACAGACCTCTGTTTCCATCACCAACTCTTAAAAAACTTAAGCCCCACCCCTGGTAAATACCTAAATCATAAATAATTGACATTGATTCAATAATAAGCAACCAATACATATATGTACCAAAAGTTGTTCTATCTCCTTCAGTAGCAGTTATATCTACCGATTCAAAAGCCAACGGCGTAAAAAGTTCAACATAATTAAAGTGGATATACTGTTTACGCATTTTATTTCAATAGTATATAGAAAGTTTTGTCCCAAGAACTATTGTACTTTGTGACAATCATTGAATGCAATAAATTTTGTGAAACATTCCGTTCGAGGAAATTAGAGTAAATTACAAGACAATTCATATAATCCGCTTCGCGTATACTGCAATTAAAATAATCGGAAAATATGAACAAATTTATTAGGAGAAAGCATTCGCATAAGTAAATTTATTGTTGTTCATCTGATATTTGCGTAGTAAATAACGAGCAACCAATATATTAAATATTATTTTTGAATTAGTGGGTATAATATATCATCACTATTTCCACTTGATTAAGAAGTCTTTGTTGTACATTATGTAATACAAGACCATAGAAAATTTTATATTCTGCTATCATATTGCAATATTCCACATCTAATTATCAGTCCAGTGTTAAAATTCTAAGTTTATCATATGTGGTTAAAACTAGGCATAATAAAAGAAATGTTGTGACTAAATTACTACCATGTCATATATTTTTGTAATTTTTTGTATTATTTAGTTTAACACTAAACGTTTTATGTCTAATATGTATTAGCATATTAATAAATACAACAAAAATGAAAAATGCATAAAACATTTCCGGTTAAACAAATTTCATAATAATTATTAGATATCGGGAAAGTTTTTTTTTTAATATTTTGTATTTTGTAACACGGATTATTCCTTGAATTGAATTGTCTATCCAATTGAATTGTCTATTACTTTGATCTAAAGTCAAGTGTTACAAGTTTATGGCGATTTTTTAGAACTTTGATGAGGTTTGGGTTTTCTGTTAGCTATTTATCACATAGGCGCTTTATCAAGTCAATAAAGGTCAGAAAAGTTGAACATATTTGTGTTACTAGAAATGTATGATTTAACTCAGAACGCTGGTTTCGAATATCTGAACAGGCGCCCTATTTGCCAGATTTGACCTCAACTATTATTTCTATTATCTCAGTTGAGGGGATATTTAGGAAGACGTATTACTGTGAATATCCAGCTGGCAAGAAAAAAAAATTATTCCTAAAGGCAATTATTTCGAGACACTAGAATATTTTCGTATGTGTTAGGGAGAATGATTCGTGAATTATTCCGGTATTATATGTACAGTGTAATGGGTGTAATATATCATTCTTCGGAAAATATAGTACAATGCACATTAACAATATAAAATAAGTGTTATCAATAAAGTGAAATATTACAAATTTTTAAAGTAAATATAATATCAAAAAAGAACATTTCAGTATTATGCGATTCTCTATATATCATAATAACTTTCTTCATTGCTACATTAAATATACAAATATAAAAAATATGCATAGAAATTATTTTCGTCTATTTTTTTAATAACGGTTTCTGAGAGATAGGATTCAATTTACATCCTAGAACATTATAGATCATTGGTTTAGGTACTTTACATAAAATCGTTCCCATATTAGTATCTAATAGATAGCTCAAATATTTGTCATTTTATATTAAGAAATCATAGAGATTATTCCTATAAAGTCTATTATTTATTAAGCCATACTAACTCTTGATACATGTCCATTAAAAGCAAAATAAACTTAAAGTTTATTAGTAACAAATCATTAAGCAAATATTCTTATTACGAAATATATAATTATTTAATCTACTTATATGTACCAATATACTTTACTTATAGATAAAATCAAGCAATGTTTTTTATTGACATTGGCAATGCTAGTATTTTAATAATCCGGTATAATATTTTGATATTAAAGACACATCAATTTCTATGGTTATTACCAACAGGATCTATAGCTTAGTATGAAATTCAAACCACAGTCGTTGGCTATGGAAAACATTTCGCGTTTCAAAATACACTTTTAAAACTGGCTGAATAAATTAAAACTTGCATTTATACGAACTTCATTACCCTAAACTTTGTTTTTTAACGTGTATAAAAGTTAAGTGGTCGTATAAATAAGTTTAATATATTTTGATTTATTTCAATGTATAAAAATTAGATGAATTCATACATATCAAAGTGCCATCAAAATCACTATAGTTTTGACTACAGCTATTGGTTTTAAAAGCTGGGATGCTAAACTAAAACTAAATACCATATAAGAAACAAGCAACATTCCAATTGTTGGAAAAGACGAAATTATTGAAAAGAGAAAGCTGAGAAATACGTGTACATAGACATAATATACATCTCTAAGTAATAAAAAAGCTATAACAGGAAAGCTAATGAAGTCAAAAAGATCGCGATTATAACATTATAACGGAGACATTTTTTCAAAAACTGAGCAAAAAGTGGCATATCGACAAATATACACATCTTCAATGCTGTTCTTAGTCGTAGTTTTATTCTATATTACTGGAAGGTATTAAAAATGATTATTTATATTAGAGTTTCTTACAAGTTTCCTATCAATATATTAAAAATAATTTGAAAAACTGCAGAAAAGACTTAAAACATTATATTAGAATGAAAACTGATACTCCACCATCATGTGGCACAAAAGTATTAGAACTTTAAACTGAGACAAAATGGTAACTACCGGAAATCTCTTTGCGGGATTCTTCTTTTCCTTCCAACTGTCCTTTCTTATTTCCTTTACTTTCCAACCACTTCCAAACGCATCGGTAGTCATATGTGACATGACACATCAGTGTTCGCATCTGACACTAATTCACAAGCAGCATATACAAATTTTCAAATCAATGAAACTTTTGTTAATGTTTGTTTGCTAAAAATAAACTAACAAAATAGCTATATTGTAACTAACAATCATTATAAATAGCGAACCAAATGAAAAATCAAAACTACTGCAACTGAACTAGTTAATATAATATTTACAATAAAGTTAGACATTAGTGAAGTTCGAAGTTTCATATTGTTGCACACTGAGAGAGGATTAAATTTATAAAGGAGACCCATTCATTGGCAAATATTATATCTCATATTTTCTCACGTCATATAAGTTATTTATTGTCCTAATCAGAACGGATGGTCTAATATTATAAAGTAATAAAAAGAAACTGAAATATCCTAAGCTCTGTTAGACGGAGTTAATTAACTAAGGGTTAGAGGAATGAGTGCCTTTCCTAGAAAATGTAATATGTTTATCTCAAAAAGTGTTTTCCGTTTACCATTTCTAATAATCACCACATCATTAGTGATATATTTTCTTCCAAAATTGTTTTATATTTTATCTGAATAATAGAAAATTGTTAAAATAAGTATCCGAAAATTTACTGTTGAGGAGTTTTTTGCAGTATGTTTACCAAATTCATTGCGGAACTGTGAGAGTTGATTTCTGCAATATTGCAAATACAAAACTTTACGGTGATATTTTTTACAATTTTTTCCTGAACCCAAATTTTCTCTTGAAACATGTTTTATTAAAGAAACATACCCTATAATCACTGTAGTTTCGAAAATATTTGCCATCGTTCACATATAATCTCGGAGAGATTTACGATTAAACTGTAAAATCTTCAAGATTGAATCATCTCCTGACGATGCTAACATGGTTAGGAAAACGCGCGTCGAGAAATTAAATAAAGTAATATGGTGTTTAGTGGGAAACATCTTCAAGTGTAGTGTTTCACATTAAATATTTCAATAGAACAGAACCATTTCATATGTAATTTTTTATTATAAAACAACATTTACTCTTAACAGATCAGATAAGTACCCATTGAATTAAATGTTATAGCGAGCGAATTACTTGAAATTAGTAAAAAGTATTTTCTTATATTTTTTAGTTTACGAACCACGAACCATATTTAATTTTTGTTATATTTCTTTAATATTAATTGACAAGGGAATTTTATGATAAAATAGAGAAAGCTTCTCTCATTAATAAGTATTATCGTAATATATAATTATTTAATAAATATTTCAACCTTTTAACTTGTTTGTTTCAGGGACTATCAATAAGAGAAATTTGTAATTTTAAATTCAAGTAATCTGTACCCATTAAATAGCAATTAATGTTGTCATTTTTTTTGCGATTTATTGCTACTAGTATTAAAGGCTTATTTAAGAGTTATAACAAAGTGGTTATATAACGAGAAAGTGCTAATACTGATACCTATGATCTGCTCTACAGAAGATTTTTTGCCGTTGAAAAAGTTTTATGTCCTGAAGTGTTAAATAATGTTATAATAAGAATATTGGTTGAGTCATACTACATATTTTAGGAAAACAATATATGTCCGTAATCGTATTTGTAACTTATACATACTATATACAACTATATATACATATATATATATATATATATATATATATATATATATATATATATATATATATATATATATATATATATATATATATATATATATATATCTTATATATGTGTGTGTGTGTGTGTAATCTTTATAAGTGGGGCACTAATGAAAATTATAAATGAAAATAAATTGAAATTGCGGTAGAATTTAACTTAGTCTCAAGAGGTAACAGATTAAATTTATTTATGAATAATATTAGTAGTCAAGTTAACATTTGTTGAATATTATTCCAAGATATTGAAAAGAATAGATAACATAGAGATTAGAAATGTTTTACGACATTTTAGTTTGCGTGATTAATGAACGATAAAGCTACATTTTAGAGAGGAAAAAGCTACTTGATATTCAAAGTAGAAAGAAAGGAGTTTGGAGAAAATTTTGGAAAGCAATGACTTTTGAGATGATAGCCACTAAGCTTCAGCATCTCAAAGAAAACTCGTAAACAATGTATGGACCAGAAATGAATAACGAGGTTGTGAGAGTTCAAGTACGTAATATTAAGTATATATTTTTTAATTTTCCTGAGATTCGTTGGCTAAACTAGAAGGTAATTATATTTAGTAGCACAGAAACAATATTTGTCAGGCAAAATTTAAAATCTCTTCTCAATCTTCAAAATCTTAAAATTACACAGAATGTTCTTGGTGAACACAGTTCCATATTTAAAATATAAAAGAAAGTTGAAACTCCTAGAGTATTCTCTCTTTTAAATGGGAATCTTTATCCGCAATAAAGAATACGGGGGTTGTCCGTAACATAAGGTCTCCAATTTTTTTACAAAGAAAATGACATTTATTTGGAATGAATTACACATCGTTGGAAAGCCTCCACTCCTACTATTTTTCTACATAGCCCCCGTTGCGATCGATGCATTTTTTCACGCTTAGTATCACTTTTCATATACCCGTGTCATAGAACTCTCCCGCCGCGGTGCGCAGGTAGTGTACGACCTCTTCTTTTAACTCCTCGTTGGTCTTAAAATTCGTTTCACTCAGGTGTGACTTCAACTCAGGAAAGATATGATAATCACTTGGTGCTAGACTCGGACTGTAGGGGGTGTGTGTAACGTTATCCCATCGAAATTGGTTGATTAGCTCGGTTGTTGCACGGGCATCATAGGGACGAGCGTTGTCTTGATGCAAACGAACTACTTTCGTCAGCATGTCCCTTCTTTTGTTTAGAATTGCACGGCGAAGGTTCTTCAAAGTCTAACAGTAGCGACCAGTGTTTATTGTTGTCGCGGTAGACATAAACTCGCACAAAAATATCCCCTTCCTATCCCAAAACAAAATCGCCATAACTCTGCCGGCAGACAATGTTTGTTTAAACTTTCGCGGCTTCGGCGATCCAAAATGACGCCACTGGCGGGACTATTCTTTTGACTCTGGTGTCGTGTAATGTACCCAGGTTTCGTCACCATTGACAATTGAAATCATTAATTCCTCGCCCTGTTTTGCGTAGCAATCAAGGAATTCGCGGGCCGCTTTAACCCATTGCTGTTGGTGATCTTCGGTGAGCATTCTGGGAACCCACCTTGCACACATTTTCTGATAATACAAATGTTCTGTCAAAATCTTGTCAATAGCAGTCTTACTGATATCAGGGATCAATTCGCACAGCTCCCGAATCGTCACCCGTCGATCTTCAAGCATTAAACTCCACTTTTGTAATCGTTTCGTCTGAAACTGATGACCGTCCGACACGCTGTTCATCATAGATGTCTGTACGTGTTCGAATATCGCCCAGAATTACATTTGCCATAAAATAGAAGAGATTTACCGCTAAACACCAAATCACTATATTTAACTGCTCGACGCGCGTTTCACCTACCATATTAGCATGGTAGATTCAATGGCGATTCTCTTAAGTTGAATCATTTCCTGATACCGGTAACGTGGTTAGCGAAACGTTCATCGAGAAGTTAAAAAAGTGAATTGGCGTTTAGTGGTAAATCTCTTCGAGTTTAGTGTTTCAAACCGGAGGTTCCAACAGAAAAAATCATCTACATTTACGATGTAAAAAGGAACTGACTGGGATCTTAGCATCTCTTGTAATCTGGCAACTCGATGGTTGAAATGCAGCATTGCTTGTTGCCGATAGTTCTTAGATAGACCAGGCTTCATACTGCATTTCAACAGACAAGAATGTAAAATCTGACAAAGGATTGCGTTTCAGTCATACCAATTCGAGACTTGATAAGACCGAATGCCTTCTGAGAGGTATTCTACGTTGGTACGTTCCATATATTACAGACGTTACTTCATATCACAAACCAAGGTCTAGGGCGGTGCTAACCGGGATTAATCGGTAGTTGGTGACTATGATTCAGAACTGTTTAGGCTATATAAGTATACAGCATAAATAATCTTAATTGGTGATGCGCCTCTAATCCTAACTCTACTCTAATCCCTTTTAAACTCACCACATTCAAAGTCAAATTTTTCGCTTACATAACATTACTATTTATACATAAAACAACTGTAATATTGGGAGTATAAAAATCAAAATTAATTATTACTATTACAACCTGATATGCATATATTTAACAACCTGCCAAAGAGCCATTGTTTTTGGAGTCGCACATCTTAATACGTTCTGTCACATTACAGACGTTACTTATAATGTAATAGTCGATAGCTATTAATAATATGAAAATTTGATGGCAAATTAGAGAAAGCTTCTGTCATTATTTTGCGTCATCGTAGTATATAATTAAATATTAAATATATCAAGCTTTCAACTTGCTTGTTGCAAAGACCACCAATAAGACCATTAATAAGAGAAATCCAATCATTTTTGGCCTTTTCATATGAATACAACATGTTCGCTAATTGCAGCGCAGATGTTTCATAACTCGCGGGTTGCTTTTCTGTCAAGTTAAGACTCGTAGCAGATAATGTCCCGGCATATCCTGTTTTTCCGCCATTAAGCTCTTTTAATTAAATGTGTTCAAAGATTACAATTATATTACAACTCATAGAGAAATTAAATACAAGACGTTACATATGTATAGTTATGTTTTACTTTTTATTCAAAATTCACCCCTTGTGGATCATTTGACGCTGAAAGCAGTCATAAATTTGTTTAGAACATTCCTAGTATTTATTTTTGGGAATCACCTCCAAAAACCTGATTGAAATCTGTTGAATATGCGACATTATAGCTAATGCTTTCCTTTCATATTAGTTTCAGTTAAAAAAAAAACAAAAGTCGAATAGAACCACATCAGTTGATTTTCAAGAAGTCTCAAACATTACGATACTTTTATAACCATCAATACAATTGTGTGTTGTTTTAATTAAAATAAATATTTATAAACCAGAATAATGACAGTCAGATGACAATATTAACACTTTCCGGGGTCTATACGCATAAATATAGAGAGATCAATAAGGTATAGAAGCTGACACCTAAGCAAAAAAGTAGGGAATAAATAAAAGCAGAGAGCATGTGCATTTTAAGAATTGGAGTAAGATAATAATCGAAGAAATACAGGGTGGTGCAGAGGAAATGCATATTTTTCACCTATCCATAACATTGTATATTTTCAACATATTTTTTTTGTAATTACAGCTAAATGATGTAATACTAGTGCACTTTTAAACTAATGGTGGAAAATAATGTCAGTGGAGTGTCGTCCTTCGCGGTCTCACATCTGCAATCTCTCCATCTCTCCTTAAAGTTCTGCATCACTCTCAAAATCATTTCTTATGGTATCCTTGCGATTTCTTGACGAATAGTAACTTTCAGTTCCTGTATAGTGCGTGGTTTGATAGCGTATACTCTAGACTTAAGGTAACCCCACAAAAAAAAGCCGCATACAGACAAGCCGGGAGAGCTTGGGGGGGGGGGGGGGGGGGGAGTTAAGGCACGAAATATCGCCGAAACGGGAGATCACAGGTTGAGGAAATATTTGTCTATCATATTCCATTGATGCTCTCGCCGTGATGCTCTTTTCCCATGTTTACTTGTCGCCGCTGAAGTTGTAGCAGACAATTTTGTAACATGTCAACATAAAGTGGGGACGCCATTCTTACTATTCTTTCCTCCTCTTTAAAAATGTAAGGACCGACGATCCCTAATTTCGAAATTCCGCACCACGCTGTTACTTTTTCACTATGTAGAGGTATTTGGTGCAGCTCTTGGGAATTTTTTGCCGCCCAGTACCTATAGTTCTACTTGTTTACATATTCATTTAAATGTCTCGTATCGCACAAAACTCTGCGCTGTGCAAAATTCCTGCTGTCAGCTGTTGCACAATCATTAATTGAAATTGACTGAAATTTAAAATTTCAAGTCGTCCTGTAGAATGCATTTTAAGGATCGATGGCACATATGGATCGAAGCTTGGCGCCTGATGGAACGCTGAGAACTAGCAAGAACCGCCTTTCTCACTGTTTCAACATTGTCTGACGTCCGAACAGCACGGGGAAGGTCAGGTGGTTTCCTCTTCATGGCAGATTCGGTAGTTCGAAATGCTTCAACTCATCGGAATATGTTTCGATCGATGGAATTGGCACTCGGCGTTCAACTGTCGACGGAAAAGACCCATGGCAAAGTTGCATGGTAACACGATGCTCTATGGTCCACCGTGCCATGCCTAAAACTGCATTACCTGAGCTATCCGTTGGCGACGCGGTGAGGTGGTCTTTGAAAAATACTAGCTGTTCAAAAAACATGCGTGTTTTCTGTGCCACCCTGTAGTAATTGCCAAGGATTTGCTGTTGGAAATTTATTTGAAAAACTTAAGAAAGTTAATTATTAAAAGTTATCAGAAATATATATTTAGCAGGTGAGAATATACAGGATGTGTAAGTAAAGAAATTAGACTATCGACTCTGTTGGTAGCCCCTTCGGAGTGGAGAATGGCCATCATCTGATCCTTCTTCAGTACAAGTCTGAACTTTTTAGAGTCACTTGGTGGTGCATAGCAATTATTTTTGTGAATCGGATTTTCCTAGTGCGTTCTAAAAATGATTTACTACAATTTCTAGCAACGATGCGCTATCAAGTTTTGCGCAAATATGATTCCGAAAAACCTTTCGCGGAATCAGAACGGCAATAGGAGGAAAATGTATCTGAACTTTTTGAAGCGGATGGAAAAATTACCCTTTAATTCTGAAAGGTGTCATTACTGTGACGGGTTTTGGATTTTTTGAATACGACTCGGAAACGAAGCGCCAGAGCCAAGAATGACACTCTCCAACCTTAACGCTGCCATAAAAAGTCAGAAGGAGCAAATCAAAGATCAAAAGCATGCTGATTTGCTTTTTTGATAGTATGGGAATGGTCCATAAGGGACTTGTGCTAAGACCAAACGGTAAACCAGAATTTTTATCATGATGTTCTTGAAAGGCTTTGAAAAACGGTTATTCGTCTAAGGCTGAACATCATGAGCATATATGTGCCTCATCACAGTAATGCGCCTTGCTACACAGTGATTTCAATTAATGAGATTTTGGCACTGTGGATCCACAACCTGCTACTTCATCAGACTTGAGTCCTTGTGACTTTTTCCTTTTCTCAAGATTGAAAAGTCACCTCAAAGGACACCATTTTGGGGCATTTAAAAACATTGAAAAGGCCGTAACCGACCAGCTGAAGGCGATTTTAGTATCTGAGTTTCGGCACTGCTATGATGATGACAGAGGACAACAGAAAGGATTTTGTCAAATGCCTAAAAACACACAACTCAACACCCCTTCAACACTGAAATATTAAAGATGTCACAGATACCTTTTCATTTTTCTATAATACTCGAAAGTTATTTATAAAACAGAGTTAAACTGAATTATGTTTAGTAATCCTTAAAAAATTATAACAAACTTGAGAAAGCTTATCTCATTAATAAACGTCAACTTAGTAGATAATTACAGAATTATAATATTAATATTCCAATTTTTTACCTTGTTTGCTTCAGTGACCATCAATAACAGACATTAATTATGCAATTTTTTAGGATTATAAGGTAGCATATAAAAAAATTAAATAATTTTGACAGTTTTTTGCGATTTATAGTTTCTACTTTTAATGTTTGCTTATTATACACGAACGGATACCAAAGAATTCGTTATATAACGAGAAAGTTCAATTAATGATCGATTGTTTGTGGCATATGGTAGTTATCTACTATCTAATCAAAATTTGATGCCTTCCAGGTGTAAAATTAAACATAGCACTAGGAAATTTATAGTCGGAGTAGTTATTTTAGGCCCTACTAGTTGTTTAAAATTGATTAAACAGTCCATCACTTTTTAAATGGAGCAACAACAGTACCTGCAAATTCATTTGGGTAGGGAATTAAAAAGTCCTAATTACAAATGTTTTAAAATTGAAGGTGGTGTACGAATTATTGTTTCTTACAATTGACAGTTGCGTGTTGCGTTGTCATTTATTAAAATACAGTACATAAACTTTCATTTGTCTGCCTTGTTCTATTCGATATTAATTAATTTTAATCTATAGTGGTATTTACATTTATTCAAAATTGGAGAAAACTGAAGTGAGAGCTTTAAAAAGGATATCTGCAAAATGCTTGATTTCCTCAAGAAATTGATAAATTAGCTACAAAATGATCGATTAATTAGGTGATTCTGTCCACATCTGCTAATTATATGAATTATATAGAAACCAATTAGAAGCGTCAACTAACTATAAAAATTATTAATTATAAATTGGTGTTTTATATTAGGAAGAAAGTTTTATCATGCACCACCTATGTTCGACATGGTACCAAGTCGAAAAATTGAAATGATAGTGCAATGATCGAAGTACTAGATAGTAACAATTTCTTCGATTTTTTTCCTTTGTTTATATATAATGACATTTTTATTATTTATCATATTTAGTATATTCAGTCGACGGTTTTAACAGAACCAAAAAGGTACCATGTGTTCAGAAATACTTATTCTGGCGTTTATATTTACTTGTTTTGTCCTAGGTGGCGCAGGACGCGCTGGTCGTGTTAACTTTACATCGAAGTTTGGTTCAGGGAAAATTAGTTACCATGGAGCGTTTTACCGAACAACAACGTGCTTTCTGTGTTCGCGCGTATTATCAAAACAACAATTCGCTTTTTACGGTTCGTCGTCTTTATCTGGTCGAGTATAATTTGTACGACATAAACGAGGCACCAAGTGATAATTTAATAAAGAAATGGATAAAAAAGTTTGAAACTACAAGATCAACTCTAAATTTACCGTCTACGGATCGTCCAAGGTCAAGCAGAGTTGCAAACAACATTGAACGTATGCGTGAGTCGGATATAGAAAATCCATCCCAATCCGTACGGAAGCAAAGTAGCCAGGTACACATTAAGAAATCCTCACTGCATATCATTTTGAAAAAAAATCTTTGTCTTTATCCCTATAAAATTGTGCAAGAAATTAAAGAAACTGGTTTTATTATACGCTTAACATTTGTCAATGAAATGTTGGAAAGATTTAACAACTGTGACAATGTTTTCTTCGGTGATGGGGAGGGTAACTTTCATTTAAACGGCCACGTAAACTAGCAACACTACGGGCACTGGGCGGAGGAAAATCCTAAGAAGAAATACGAAAAACCATTACATAGCCCAAAAGTTGTTGTATGGACAGCAATGTTAGCTAGAGGCAAAATTGGCCCATACTTCTTTGAAGATGCCAAAGGTTAAGTGGTCAATGTTAATTCAGCTCAGTATTGTAAGATGATACGAGGTTTTTTCCACCAATCACTGAAAGAATTTGAAAGATATAACGAGGACAGTTGGTTTTAACAAGACTGCACTACATGTCATACCTTATGTGATTCTTTGGAGACACAGTACAGGAATTATTCCTAGGAAAAGTGATATCCCATAGATGTGATATAAATTGGCCCCCAATAAGTCCAGATTTAACTCTGCTTGATTTTTTACTTGTAGAGATTGTCATGAGCAAAGTTTATGAAAATAAACCACGTACCATATTGCAACTGAAGGAGAATCCACTTGATGAGATCCATTCGGTATCCAGACATAATGGTGATGCATATTTTCGACCAGGCGTTCAAGAATGCCAGCGCCGCGAAGGTCGCCATCTCGACAGTATTATTTTTGCTAAATATATTTCCAAACACTGTACTATAAAGTTAAAATAATAAAATTATTATTATACCTTAAATCGACTTATATTAATTATACCTACAAAAATGAACCACAATATAGGACACTTTTTATTTAAAATGAGTGAAATAAGTGACGAAATTACAGCAATTTTAGGGCGTTATTTTTAAATAAGCTTCAAAGCGACTGACATCGCTCGTGAGATTTGCGAACTAAAAGGGGAAGATAGAGCATCAATCTGCAACGTGCAGCTCAGCTTCAAAGGGGAGCCTACCAATACCGAGGTTTTAAGAACAATTGTGGCTGCAGATCATAGAATAAGCACTAGGAAACTTTCAAGGGTATTAAACGTATTCCACATAACCGTTAATCTGTATAATCGAAGCATAGACATGGTAGAGCTGTAGATATATTCCTCATGAACTGTCGTCGCAGCGAAAACGCAAATACTTTTATTACACCCTAGTATCACAATAAAATGTTTACTAATAGATGTAACTTTTCAGTAGGTGGTTGGGTTGGGTTCTAAAAAGATTGCTCATTTTGTTATCAGGCTAATCGCCCTGAGGCATATATGAATGTGTGTTGCAAACGTTTTTGCAAATACTGGTATTAGTAGAATAAAATTTGGTCTATCAATTTAATCCAGAGTCAAAACTACAAATTGAGTTATACATCCCCATTTGTACTTTTTTTAGTGTTCATTGCCTCCATGCAAATATCGGGGACTTTTTCCACTTGTAAGTTTTATAACAATTTTTATTGTTTTTTATTACATGGAAACACCGTTATAAACCAATTTTGTTGGGGACCTTGTTAGGAATGTTTGTGAAATAACAAAAAAAAATGGAGCGAAATTGTGCCCATCCGGTCTATTTTACGAGAATATAATATCTTAGTTCATATGAGTCGATTTTCAATAGACGCCGTTTTTTGATAATTTTGAATAACTACCAAGTTCTCCAGATTTGACCCTAGCCGATTATGTTTTATTCCTCAAGCCGAAGGAATATTTACTGTAAAATGAAAGAATTTTTCGAACGACGAAAATTTTACGGCAAGAGTATTGAAGCTCTTTTTTCAATAATATGTCATTTTATGAAATTACGAGAAAAAAAAATTGTCTTAAACCTGCTAAATATTTATTTCGATGTTAGAAATAATTAAAGTTCATTGATTCATACATTCTCGTTTTTCAATAAGAGCGGGTCGCTATTGAGATGGAATTAAACAGCTTGTGTGTGAGCTATTAAAAAAATTCTTTTTTTATTTAAAAGACCGATGTATACCATTACGAGTGCAATATAACATCCCTCAAATGTCCGCCGCGACTTCTCCCGGTCGCACGGATTCGAGTGATTCAATTTTCAATGACTCTGCCGCATAGATTCGGCTGAATTTGAGCGATGGCCTGGGTTATATTGATATTAAGGGCATCGGTCGATTGCGGCTTATTGGTATAGACCTGCAACTTCAGAAAACTGCACATGAAAAAATCTAGCGGGGTCAAATCGCACGACCTTGGTGACCAATTCCAGTCACCTATACGAGAGATGTGTACGTACCCTCAAATCGTTCATGCAGAATGTCCATCGTGGCGTCTGTTATGTGGCACGTAGCGCCATCCTGCTGGAACCACAAAGCGTCCGCGCATATCGTTCCGTTTGGTCCAGAAGAAATCGGTTATCATCATTCTGTAGCGCTCGTCGTTGACGATGATAACCTCTCCAACGTCGTTTTCGAAAAAAATGTTGGGAAAGGTTTCCGCGGTCGCTAATGTTAGAATTACTATGTTCTTGGGTAGAAGCGCATTTTAGATTTGTAAAAATCTCGATGTTTCGGCTTCCACTTTGAAGACATTTTCAAGAGAATCTAGTTGATTTGTCCCGAAGCCCCAATCTCCCTACTCCCCAAGGTTCAAGTCGGAATGCAGAATGCGTTGTAGCGATCGGCAGGACCTAGACCGGAAGCCTGGCGCCTAGTGAAACGCTGAGGACTAGCAAGAATGGCCCTTCTCACTGTTTCAACATTGTCTGATATCCGAACGGCACGGCGAAGGCCAGGTAGTTTCCTCTTCATGACAAATCCGGTAGTTCGAAATGCTTCAACCCATCGGAGTATCGTATTTTGATTTGGAATTCGTTGGCGTTCAACGTTGAACTGTCGATGGAAAAGACGTTGCACGGTGCTTGACAAACGTGACAAACACTTGATGCTCCGAGGCCCACGGTATCATGCCTAAAACTGCTTTACCTGAGCTGTCTGTCGTCACCCCTCTCTTTGCAAAATACTAGCCGTTTAAAAGATATGCTTTTTCTTTGCACCACCATGAATAAGTTATACAGTTCAAAATTGTAACGCCTGCATCAAACTGCATCTTCCTCTGAAAGCACCCTAAGAGGATCTCATAATACGTCTTCAATGTCTAGGTTTCTGATACAGCAACATTGACCTAATAAGTATTTTACATATAGTACATTTTGTTTTTTATTTTACACCATATCTAATGTTAAATGTTAAATTAGCCCGTAATGGACTTTATTTGCCAGGTTTTGGTCATCTAAGTTCTGACTTGATGTCATTACTGTTGTTTACGTGGGAGCCAAAATGGAGTTTTATTTGTGATTGTCATGTATTTAGTTTTTTCTGTAGTAATCTGCAGCTCCATTTTTTTCAGAAACTTCTACTTTGGTTCAAACTCACCAAAGAAAAAGCATTAAGAAGCGATTAATGCTTACAATATCTGCGAATAGTATATAATTAAATTTAGAGTCTTGTTTGACTCTTAAACTGTCTAACACATGAAACCTTTTTAATACAGTTTCATGAATGGCATGATTTTTGTTAGGTAGCTTTCGGATTACTTGCACGTTGCTATATTGGGCTATCTACTGCACATTACTATATCATTAACATTTCATTTAATTTAAAGTTTCATTTGACATAAATATCCGCTCCAAAACTGTGTGATTTTAAAATCATTTTGGTAACCATTAATTCGTAGATTCGTAGAACATCCAAGTTGTCAAGTTAGTTTCAATCAGTTTATATATCACTCAAACATTGAGCCAAGACGTATTCCAGCAAGCGCAAAGAGTGTAGGAAAGAAATATGGAGGATTTTTTCGACGACATCCTGAATAACATTTCAATTAATCTCGGTCGAGATTTTAGTAAACCACTTTTGCTATGCGCATTCGGTAAAAATATCATTCATGAGTTTACAGCATATATTTTTGTGATAGTTAGTTTATTGACGTTTTTTGAAATAACAAGCAAAACTTGATGAGAATAGACGAGTTTTCTTTCACTTATCGCAACCATACACAACACACAAAACTAATATAAACCAAATATTCATTTACAATAAGGTTATTTAAATTCCATACATTATGATGTGTAATCGAGTTGTATAGCTGCGCTGGAAAAAAGTAGAATGGATTGAATCGGGGACTCTACACTGAGTAATGTATGTGCTTCTACTAACAGTATAATTATCATAAAATAGCTTGGCAATTAAGGCCTTTTGATATATTAATCCGTGCAATGCTTTAACAGGAACTACTAATTAAACTTTGAATATTTATGCGATTCTTTTTACTGCAGTATTAGGTCAAACCCTCATTTGAATTTAAAATACGAAGCTATTTAGGAAACTGACATAACGCATGCACTCATATTCTCCTTATGAATAAAAATGTGTATCTCTGTTAACTATCTGGCTTGTTATAAGTTTCACAAATTACTCAACTGTCATTTTTACAAGGAAAATAAAACACATCCACACATACAGGTTTGATAAAAAATACAGATACAAAGTGACAATTTCCTATTTATGATATAATAGATGTAGTATCTGAATGTGATCATATAGCTTTTATTTACAGATTTTTTTTCTTTTTTTTTCACGTGAAGTGACATATAAAAGTTTGACAATCAACTTTTTGGAAAAAATAATTTTCATAAATTTCACTTTAGTTCCTGATTATATTTTACATATTTAATGCATCAGATTTTCTGATTTTATTTGTGCATAAAATCAAGAGGAAAGCGGTTTGGTCACTGTTCCTTGGACGATTTACTTTATTTTATAATCATATATAATTACACAGATACATATGAAAGTCAATTTTTGATGAAAATTATGTAATTGAGTACTTGCTAATTAGTGATAATTTGTGGAACAGAATTTTTCATGATGTCCTTGTTTTTCATTCTACGTTCACTTAAAGTTGTAGTTTTATTTCAATAAAAATAATACGTCAATTTAATTAATCTAATATATTTGTTAATATTTCCATGGCTCATTTTATGATGTTTCCCGGAATGGAAGTGGGATCATTTATTTTAATAATTAGTATCAAAAATATATTAATCATTAAAGGGAGTAATAAAGGGCGTCTCAGATGTTTTTCGTTTTTGATATTTAAAAAATAAAACATCAGAATTAATTCAAACTTGTTTAATTGCTGCTAAATTACAGAGTAGTTTTTTAAATTTTTATTTATGAAAAACAACCATCCGTAAATGCGCACTATCCGCCTCTTCATAGTCATTTAGCCTGGAGCTGAGATTTTCAATCACTCGTTGGAGCAGCTCGCTCTTGGAATCGCGTGGATTTCGTCTGTTTTTCTTTGTTTTATAACACTTAAGTTGGGTGGTACTGAGTTGATAACCTTATGTTTTAACAAATCCAATAGAAAAAAATCGCAGGTATTAAATCTGGACTTATCGGTGGCCAGTTGATGTCCCTTCGGCGACTTATCACTCTTTCAGGAAATAAATCGTGAAGAGCTGCTAAGGAATCAGTTGCGAGACGGGAAGTTGCTCCATCTTGGAAAAATGTGTTGCGGTTTTAGCCAATCGAGTTTTACATTTCTGGAGTCAAAAAAGTTCGGATCATAAAGCAATAACGATCGGAACAGTCTGAGCGCGACCACGGTTATCCTCGAAAAAGTAAGGGCCCATTATTCCTTCGCTTCATACGACAGCCCAAACGACAACCTTAGGCGAATGTAATGATTTCTGGTGCAGTTCTAACGGATTGTCGGAAGCCCAATATCTACAATTTTGTTTATTTACGTGACCTTTGATGTGAAAATTCGATTCATCAGAAAACTATATGTTATTGAAGCTCCTAAAACGATTTTTTATTGTAATCCATTACCTTTGTAATCCATCCGTAATGCGTTGAATCGTGGATCTGTGTAAGTGTGGAGGAGCTACGTCGAGTCGGAGAGACTGTCGTAGATCGTCTCTAACAGACCCGGTCAACATTCGTGCTCGTTCTTGATGTCCTTTTGCGCCCAGTTGATTTATCCGGCGTTGTGTTTCCAGTCCCTTCAAACTTGCGCACCCATTGCTTGATTAAATTCGCACTTGGGATATTTTTCATAGCCGCTAAATTAAAATATGTCCCGTACAGACGTCGAAACGTTAGTGTAGGAATCGTAGTTTTTATAAAACACTTGCACGCAAAATGCGCGCTGCGGTCCCGTGAAATGATCCATCGCTACTGAACTAAAATCACTCCCCTCCCCCCGTTATCTGTGTTTGACGAGTAACAGTCAAAACAAATACGAAAAACATTTTGACACCAGCTTTATGGTATAGCGTTTAATAGTAATAATAATAAAAACAATAATATTGTTTTCCGAATTCGATAGGAGAATCTGAAATCAGCTTGACACGGTCTGTTTTTCCTAAACACAATTATATTTTTAAATCAAACTATCTAACATGTAAAACAAAATCTTTGATTAATATCTTCTGTATCTTCTATTGTATGGTTTAGAAACGTTAACATTAACTAAAAATATAGAAAAAAATAAGAGTATCTCTACATGCCATAGAGAGATTAATATTATTATTAGGATAGAGGACCGAATACAGAGATATGCAAAAAACAAGTTATTAAATCCAATAGAAATGATAGCCAGCTTTGAGTAAAACTGTGCTTGACTCAGTACCAGAATATCCACTAACAAATGGATCTGAAAAGTTATTGAATAGAGACTACGACACAACGATACCCGAAATAGAGGACGCTCTACAACAAGGTGGCTTGATGATTTTAGATGCATTCATTCTAACGTTATGCAAACTGTATAGTACAATGTGGATCTTTGGGAACACTCAATAGAGCTTATATTCAGCAGTGGCCTTTAGAAGATGTGTGATGATAATGATGATAAAAGAAGTAGATTTAAGTTTTCGTGAAATAGGTAGAGGATTGAATATTGCTGTTTCTACCATTATCAGAATAAGATAGTTTGAGGATTAAAAATGCACGAGTACGAGGTTCTGGTCGTTGGAGAAGCATCCCAGGATGTTTCGTTTATTGCGTCTATTGAAGCTAGCGGTAGGACTATTTGAAGGGTGAATGTTAATCGATATTTACTTACGATTTGGTGCTTCCTCTAACAACGCATCCGAAGAGACGAACAGCCGTTCTGTCTCAGATCGCTTAGAGGAAATAAATCAGTGTTGTGAAAAATTGATTTCGAATAATGAATTAAGATTTCAAATAAATCAAATTTATATGTTATTTGCCAATAACGAACTAAATTTTAGTTCGTTATTAAAAATAAAGTAAATAGAATAATTTATTCGTTATTTAAAGCTGATTTTATTCGAACTTTCTAATAAAATTTGAAATATTTTTTTAAATATTGAAAAGAAATTAAAGAAATATTGGATAAAATTTTGCACATTATAAAAAATAAAAATAAACTGATCCATAAGTTAATTAAATAAACAGTTAAACATAAATTAAATCCATTGTTTTACTGGAATCTTCGATGTAAAACACTAAAATCGAAGAGATTTAAAGCTAAACACAAATCACAATTTAAAACTTATCGGCGCACGTTTCGCTAACCATTTTATCATCATCAGGAGGTGATTTAATCTGATTTAAGAACTAAGCTATTTATATGACAACCGTAGTTAATAAAAAATCAGAAACCGCGAAGTTAACTTAGCGTTACATTAATAATTGAAAAACTTGACTGAATGGAATGGGTCCTTTATTACGATTCATGGTTTTCTTACATTTTTTCTATTTGAATGCTTTAATACGCATCCATTATTTTCCCCTTTAACAAGTTTTTAATCTATATTATGGCTTTGTTCGAGTGAATGTTGGGCAACACACTATTTTTCTTTCCTCCCATTTAATGTGGGCAACTTGACAACTAATTGACAACTAATTTCATAAATCCCCCATTTTTCATGTTCCTTTTTACCCAGGACTTCTTTTAATTTATTATATGGTTTGTAGACTACGTTTATGTCCACTTCTTTCCAAATCTTGTCTAGCTCTCGTGTTGATTGATTAAACGGTATTACCAAGTATTTATTTTGTAATGAATCTACTTTGTATTAAACTATACAGTATTCTATTTCGGACACCTTTCTAATTAATTTGAATCCTTTGTAAAAATCATATTTGTTTAAAGAAAAATTAAATAATATATTTACCATAAAATTAAAAATAACCATCTTATTATGGAAGCGGTGATTCGAATCGTTAGGAATAAATCTCGAAGGCGTGATGTTTTATTTTTATAAAAATATCCAATTCTAACCTGTTTTTTATTATTTTTTGCTAAAATATCCAAAAATTGGTAATCTATCATTGTTTTCGAATTCATGCTATGGTTTCGGATTACCATTTAAGTTCTTAACAAACTCTTTCAAGTTTCCTTGTTTTGAATCAAAAATTGCAAAAACGTCATAAACATATCTTAACCATACCTTCGGAAAGTAAATGAATGCATCCTTCGCTTCGGTCCCAAATTTACTCATGAATAACTTACGAACGGCGACAAAGGATTGACAATTGCCGTTCCTTCTTGTTGTTCGCAAAACCCATTATTAAGCTGAAAACAATTTTGCTTCATACATAATCTCGTTAGGGAGAAGTATTCTTAAACAATCTTGTTCTTGAAACCGTTTAACTCGAGTAACTCCATTAAGTATTTCAAGGATACCGAATTGGTACACTAGGAAACAATGATGATACGTCGAAGGACCCCAAGACCTCACCTTTCTGTATATGTGTGTTGTTTTGATTTGATAGAATTTTCAATTCTTTTGCTAGTCATTTTGCCAAGTTGTATGTTGGAGGATTAACAGCTAATACAATTGGCCTCATTAATTTTCGTGGTTTATGAAGTTTTGGTAAAGCATATAATCTTGACTTTGGATTTGGAACTTTTGGATTTGATGTATGATATGATGGATTTGATGTATGTATGATATTGAGATTTCAATGTGTCTCACTACGTTAACCATCTTCGAAAAGGGGTTCCTATTTAATTCTTTATATGGACCCTTTTGAATTAATTTTTCCACACGTTCAAAATAATCAGATTTGTCCATTTCTACAACTTTATTTCTCTTATCTGCTTTTAAATAAAAACAATCCTCTCGCAGACGCTTGACAATCTTGGAAATATTTGACATATTTTGACTTTTATTTGATATGTTTTTTTTGAAATATTTTGTTATTTATATAAAAATATGTTTTTATTATATAAAGGTAAAATTACAAAAAATCTTTTTTGACTTGGATGCGTATGAAAGCATTCAAATAGAAAAATGTAAGAAAAACCATGAAAGGGGATAAAGGATCAATTCCATTTAGTCAACTTTTTCAATTATTAAGGTAACGTTTAGTTAACTTCACGATTCATGATTTTTTATTAGGTACGATTGTCATATAATTAGAATATAGTTTAGTTTTTCAATTAGATTTAATCATATCCTGATAATGCTATCATGGTTAGCGAAATACACGTCGGGAAGTTTAAAAAAGTAATTTGGTGTTTAGTTGTTTTATGACAACTTAACTTCGAGTTTAGTTCACACAAATTAAACACAACAAATACAATTTTAATTTAAAATAAATTTTAAAAAGTCTTTTTTGTCTTAAATAATATAATAAGCTGTCTAAAAAACAATAAATTGAAAAACAAAGATAGAAATGTTTTATGTAAAATTTAAAAATTAAAAACAAAAGATTAAACCATTTCGATATTGAAAAAACCAATAAATTTAAAACTAAGCTGAAACTTTTTATTAAAAAAATACGTTTTAAAATGTTTGGCTTCAATTTTTGTTGGTAAATGGCAGGCTAATCTTCTAAGCTGTAATTGGGAATATTGGTCATCTTTATCGGTTAATAGTGTAACATTTTAATGGTTTTGAAAAAAGTTATTCGAAATAGGTTTCGAATAACAATTACGAATAATAAGTGGGAATAATAAGTGAGAATAAATAAGTGGGAAAAAAACAACGAATGATTCGAATAACGAATAAACTAATGGGAGCGAATAACAAATAACAAAAATATTCGTTATTTGTTATACAATTACTTTTTATTCGAATAATGCATAACAGTGAAATATAGTCGCAATGGATCGTTTCAAAGAATTTTACTAAAATAATGATCGGTACCTTATTGTTCGAGGTATCTACTGTTTTGATTACAGATTGCATGACTTCAACCAGCATCCGAGAGTGAATTTAATAAAGATATAGGTTCGAGAAAACAGTTTTGAGAAAAAAAACAGAAAATGGGACGGCCATAGAGCGAAGGCAATGAAGAACATGTGAAACTCGTTTATATTTTTTGAACTAGATCAAAGGTCTCCAAATTACGGCCCGCCAGTGTTGAATCCGGCCCGTGACTAGCGAATTTAGCGAGCTAGTCTCGTTTAGGGCGCGTACTCGGCGACTAGTTTACATATTATAGATAATGGCAGGAAAAGTAAAATGATTTGGCCGTTGGAGCCAAAAGTCTGGAGATCTCTGAACTAGATGATGCAAACTTAACGACGTGCAGATGGGAAGCTATAATGAATTTTGAAGCTTTATATCAATTATTTCGTTTTACGTAATACACTCGTCGATACAATACTGGAATTCTTGAGTGACTTTGAACACAACTTGTTTTCACATTAAGTCCATTCATCCATCTCACCAAGCACGTCAATAAACAAAATGCCAGAGCTAGAGCAGAATGTTTGCGAGTTACATAATCGATCACTTTATCTGCTAGAATGGAAACATGCCAGTAACTCGAAGGGGCATCTCCATGATGTTATTTTAAAAAAATTAATTATCATCTTTACTTTCAAATAAACATTTATTTTCATACAACCTAATAGTAGTTTTACATCATATACTTAAATTTTGAATACATGAAATGATATATCACATAGCCAAAAAAAGTCAGTATCAACCCTGATGTACAAATATAAAGTCCATAGATACAACTGAAATTTCACCTACCTTATTCATTAATTAAATAGTGTTTCTTTTCTGTAAATTGTATTTTTATGCAAAAAGTCCAAAACATATTAAAATATCGTTTCAGATCCTTCAAATGTAATCAAAAAACGAAAACAAATGTTAATGAATCAAAGAAAAAATAAATAAAAATGGCATTGCATTATTATTTATTTTCTACAACGTAAATATTTTCTTATTTATGATAATAGGGTTGATTTTGGTCGAAGTAAATTTGCAGTTTTTTATAAACTACACAATAATCAATTTCTGTTTATAATTATTTCCGGAATAGCCAAGAATGTATGTATACAATTTGTAACTTTATAACATAACTATTCCTTAGTGTTTATGGTACCATAAACGTATGTATATTGATGTAGTCATACTACATTAGAGAGCAGTTTTACGTTCCCACAATAAATAATTTACGAAGAATCAAGTTAACAATTACGACTTCAAATTAACTTTCAGTGGCTTACACTTTATAACAGAAATTGTACAATAAAATATAGTAATATGATGAAAAAGAAAGTCCAATAAAATGCTGATTAAATGAATTAAATCTATGGGGGACTTTAAAGGGCGCATATATTACAATACATATGTATATTGTGTTGTCCGTAAAATTTGTAGAAATTTTTTAAGGGGAAATGAAGCGCGAATAGTTTATATAACTATTTAGTTTATTATGTAATACTTATGAATATCTACAACTTTTTGCCAATGTTGTGGCCAAAAGCATTTTTAGCTACAAACAAAAAAAAACAGTTTTTGATGGTAATTTGACGGTGGGATGTTCGGTGAGTAAGGTGGATGGAGCAAAATATCCCAATTGAAGCTCAACAATCTTTACCAGCTACCGATTGAAACGTGTGGTCGTTCATTGTCATAATGAAACACAACGCCTTTTCTGTTTGCTGAAATCTGGTCGTTTTTTTCGATTGTTGCCTTCAATCAATCGAAGTGTGAACCATAGAGGTCGGTGTTGATAGCTTGGTTACATGGAAGAAGTTTAAAGTGTATGGGTCCCTTCCAATCCCACCAAATGCAGAGTATAATTTTCTTCGGACGAAGGCTATCTTTCGCTTTGCTGGAAGCCGTTGACTCTGTAAACCTCATTATTTTTTTCATTGCGGTTAATTGAACACAATCCATTTTTGACTGAACGTAAATCATAGCGAATCTAAACGTAAACATTGTAAATATGACAGGAATTAACAATATGTAAATTAACATTACTATTTCAGTTCAATACAGATTTTTGTGTTTACAAGCGTTAACATAGCTAACTTTCCGGACAATCTGATATTTCAAACATGTATATTAGTTCATATATCTCAAAAAGGAAATATCATTTTTTTTATTCTTCTTTCTTGCAACTCCACCGAGAGCTTATCATGGTAGTAGAGTAGCAAATGCTACGTGCCTCTCGTTTTTCTATATTTTGTTTATTACATTATTAGTTAATTCTCACATAATTGATTGTTAATTTATAACACAAAAATCTAGCCATTACAATAAATTATTGTACCAATTTCTTTTTTATCCCCATTTTTTTACTTACACTTACTTTGCACTCCAAATTGGGACGCGTATAATTCTCAGACTCAAAAATCTGCGAAGGATTATTCAAATTGTTGCACAAATAATGAATCCGTATATTCCACCAGTTACAGATTACATTTACAATTTCTTCTTTCCATTAATAAATTTCTTCGATTTAGTTTCTGCTACTGATTTCCGATTACGTTGATTAAAATGTATAAATATAATTTAAAGAATGCGCTATATATATATATATATATATATATATATATATATATATATATATATATATATATATATATATATAGATAACTGAACAAAAATGTTCAGGAAGCGTCCCAACGGGCATAAGAAAGTAGTGTTACTGAAGATTTTTTTTGCTTTCCCCTTCTTCCTTTTTACTTTTCATGCTATTGAAACCCTATACAGGAGGTGAACCAGGAAAATGAGTTAAAGGAAAGAAACTGAACGGAAATAAAATATATTGTTTTGCTCTGAACAAAATTGTTTACTGTGATAAATGCTGGAGGGACACGCCACGAGTGGCCACTGTCACAATTTCCAATAAATTGAATGCCAATATATCGAATTATTGACATTGATACCGATTCGAGCAACTTGCACGTTTTCCCTGTTTAATTTATTTATTACTTATTGGATAAGTCTTAATTTGGCCAGTTATGTTAAGATTCCAGTTCGTATAATTGAACTACTTGTAATTATCTTTTTAAAGTAATTTTCTTCGCCTATACTCAAATAAATACATTCCGATAGCATAGAAACGTTTTCGAATATTTCATTTATTCTACCTTAATACAGCCAAAAAAAAAAATAAATATTTAAAATAATTGTTGAGATATATATGGTTCTCACAAAGAAGAATGGATTTTTTTTTGTATTTAGCAACTTTTAATTTTGTGTTCCTAAATATAATTCCTTTGTATATATATATATATATATATATATATATATATATATATATATATATATATATATATATATATATAGTGTAAAGTGTTATGGTTAGAGGCGCATCAGCAACTAGGCTATTTAGTGACTGGACCTACAGTTTCACGTGGGTTCCGAAGCACGGTCATCAGCTTCCGACAAACCCAGGCCAGCCCCCCCCCCCTCGGGCTATAAACCCTTGGCTATGTGCCTACCCATAAGACTTTCAGGAAACCTACCGACTGGCGAGTGACCAACGTAGAACACTTCTCAGAAGGCATCCGGCCTTACCCAGCCTTTAACTGGCTTGACTGAGGGGTAATTCGTAGTCGGATTTTACATTCTTGTCTAGAAACATTTAGGAAATAAACAGACAGAAGAAAGAAAGAAAAACAATCGAACCAACTACTGCTCCACGTGCGGTTTCAGCCAAAGCAGCGGCAGGTCGCTGCTCTTACCGTCCGCACCAACGCGACTGGCTATATATATATATATATATATATATATATATATATATATATATATATATATATATATATATATATATATATATATATATATATATATATATATATATATATATATATATATATATATATATATATATATATATATATATATATATATATATATAATATATAAATGTTAAATAATTATTACTTAATTATCAAATAATTGTTAATATTTCGATTTTACAATATTGAACAAAAAATTGAATTACATCCAGAACTAGAATTGCTTTTCATCTCAAAAAACATTCAGTTATGCCATTTTTTTTATTGCAATTTGCACGAGTGTTACTATATATGTAATATATTTTTTAATATCAATACCAACCTATTTCACAAAGCTGCTTTGTTAGGCAGTCCATGAACTAAAATAATTCTAAATATATCTCCTAATGGGCGTATATTTTTCTGTGTAAATCTGCAAAAACTTTTGTTCATATGGTTCTGTTGAAATCTGAATGGATTAATTGAATGGCATTAGTTTTAAGTGATTTTTAATTGAATATCCTACTATATTTTTTTTAGGATTCAGAATATGTTCGCAAGATTTTTCAAGAAATGGTTGTTGACCTTTGGTGTCTTAGTTTTAATGGGAATTTAAGTAAAACGAAATCATCATCAATCAAAATACGTAACTAATAATTTTGGCCGGAATACTATGTAATTTTAAAATGTATAATCTAAATAAAACACGACCAATATCAGTTGCGTAATTATTATATTTATATAATACATACATTTCTATTTATATCATTCTATGCATTTCTTTAAGAAGAACGGTTGACGTGCCTTGCAATAATTATATCGAACTGTCTCTCTGCTTGATCTTATTTCAACACATCCCAAAAAACTTGTTTATTAACATATGTGTACTACAAGCGGGCCATTTAAGCTTGATCCTTACTTTAACTTTATTTCTTTACTTATACATAAAATAAATTTGTCAGGCATGTCATGTTTGCATCGTGTCATAATTGCCAGAATATTTTCTCCTTATAAATTTGTATTAAAAACTCATAAATAATTGCACATAATTGCATGAGTTTTTTTATTTGTAAAACTTACATAATCATATGAAAAGTTGTTTAAGGTAGGTTTATGAGATAAAAAATTTAACTGATATTCAATTTACTTACAAATTTTATTTAACGAGAATACTGTTGTACTGTTCCATTGTCGATTGCAGATAAAACCCACAAAGTGATCAAAGAATTATTTTTTCTTGCATTTATTGCAAATTCATTCAAAGGTATCAAGAAAAGTCTGGCCGTATCATATAAGGCGAACAATCAGCTTGTAGAATTTTTATACGAAGTACGCCAAGAACACTGAAAACTGTAATGTTGGTGTAAATTACAAATATTTTTCGGTTTTACATAAATCAAATGATGATATGGATATATACACCAACCAATGCTTGGAGTTACGTATATGTCAATATTTAGTGACTTGAAAATTTCATCTTGGTCAAAAAATGGAATTAACTCCTGATTTGTCACCCAATGATTATTTTTTTGTTCCCGTTCATAAAAAAATTAACGATTTTTGTTTTATGAAAATTGTTCATGAAAATTGGCTCAAACGTTTGCAAAAGTGTATCGATCATCGCGAAGAATATTTGAAAAAACAATAAAACCATTTTCAGTGATGAATGGACTATGGACTAATGACATAATCAGGTATATAGGGTCCGAACGGTAGAGAAAACTCAGGAGCAAATTCAAAACACACAGATGATTCCTTTATCCTTATATTATATAGCATTTTGAAGTTCTTAATCAACTGTATTTAATTTAGATGATTTTGCCCTATTAATGCCAATAAAGGTAATGAATCACGATCTCAGCAAAATTTACACACAGTGGTGAGAAATTCCATACAATTTAACTGAACTTCGAGTTCAGCATGCATAGCGTATATAGTTCTCCAGACATTGATGTCGGTTTGCCAACATTTCTATGCCAATGGGTTATGTTTTAATTTTTTATCATTATTGAGATATTTTGCTTAAATATTATAATATATTAGAGAAATAAAAAAGTGGAACATCCGGTATACATACTTGAATCAAATTAAAATTATACCACCTTTATAGTTTTTGAACACGACATGTGATATATGTTTTGCTTATTAGGTTTGAAATTTCTGGATACAATAAACGAAATGTGTGGCAAAATAAATGTTTTAAAATGTTTTTGGTCTTATTGTGTTTTGGGATATCTTTCGTATGCTGCTACTCTAAACATTATTTTTGTGGTTCTATTGATGTGGTTTTGTGCAGCCACCGTTAGGACCGCATTTGTTGCAGCCACCGGTAGGATTGCGCAGTGGATGATTATTAAAAGATATTTACTGATATTGGGATGCGTGTTTATCATCCATATCAAATTCTTGCTTTATTTAGTGACTATCTAATCCGTATCTTTACAGGTGACATTAAAGTAGATTAGACTGTACACGCAACAGTGCCCGAATCAGAATTCGAACCCGAGATCATCGGATTGCCAAGCGATAGTAAGTAATGATGTTAGATTTTCCTTAGGTTGTCATGATTGACATTGAATAATGTTGTCACTCCAAGAACTCTGCTTGGTAAGCAGATTATTCCTAGAACTTGTTTAGAAAAAGTTAAAATGCAGTCCGTTTAGTAACCAGAATATTTCACCCCACCATTAGGTCGTATCTGCCACCTCCCCCAAATCATATTTTCCAACAAGATAACACCATACCATAACTCATCAAGCAGTGCGGTTTTTAAGAGTCTATCATAGCGACATTTGACTGGCTGGCGAGATCCCCAGATATCAGACAAAACCTGCATAAGATAACATTGGTCGAACCCTGGAGCAAATGCTTCAGCCGCCAGAAATTTTAAGCATGGGTCCACGCAACTGGTATACCTTGCCATACGAAAATATAAACCATGCCCATGCCTCCCTGAGTTACAAAAATTATAAACGTTGAATATTATAACATGAACCTACTAATTAAACATTTTCCTATCTAAAATTAGTGGAATTTCATGATAATGATTGTAATGACTATAAGATTAATATATAATAATTAACTGCATTTTTAAATACAGATTAAGATTAGAAGAACTGTGTCTCGATTACTGCGATTACTAGGAGAAAAAAATTCATCCACATCTTAAGACCGGTTTCGTTCTTTAAGAACCCATCAGTTAAACTCGGATGCTCCTCTCTCGAAGTAATCGACTTCGACTTCGACTTCCTCAGCCAGGTTTTTTAGTTAGCCCGGAGGCTCTTACTAGTTTACAAAGAATTTACGACCCAGAAGTGGGCGCTTTTTACTTTTTGGGTGTCTCTAGTTGACCCTTCGAAGTAATCGAACCAGACCCAGTTATCTTTAATTCCGAAAATCGGACAATATAGGTGAACGTCATAGGGTAACGCCACCTAGTGTTGAGAGTGCTGCTAGCTTTGCTTCTCTTTTACAACAATATTACATAACACCATTATGGTGAAAATAAAAATTGCAAGAAGAAAATATGATTTTCATGCGCATTGGTCTCCAGAATATTTAAAATATTTCACTATCTAATGCGATTATCAGCTTTAATGCGATCTCATCTTTTGATGCAAAATTACGGTTTGCTTTATTTTATGTAATACTCCCTAGTTTACGTTTGTCAATATTTGACATTAAATTTATTTGATAGAATTCCTATTCCATTAATTTGAGGTTCTGTATGGTCCCCTTTTAGGAGTTATTAAGCTATTTCATATAATTCTTTACACATATTAACCGTTAACATTTCCTTGCTATTGATTTGTAGCAATTTTATAATTATTTTTCTTAATATGTCTTCAAGACATATACTTCTAGTTTAACTTAATTCAGCATAGTATTTTAGTTTATTTCTATTCTAACTTCATCTAATCCTAGAAAATGTTATCCCAACACACTGTTTTTTATATTTTGAGTATTCTAGTCGAAATATATATAATGTACATAAATCCTAGAAAGTTCAACAAAATCATAGACTAGTTAAGAAATTACATTCTTATATTAAATTACAGTATTAAATAAGAAAATCAATTATAGTATTTAATAAATATTATTAAAAAATTTGAAAGTTCAGGTCTAACTTGAAGTAGATGGAAAAGTGTGGGTAGAATAATTTACTGTAGAGGCAAAAGTGTGCTAAACAAGATCAATGAGATTTAAGCACGATACTGTCAACACTAACAATACGGAAACAGTTTTAATTGTGAGCTACTTAGGAGATTGTTTAAAACATTTTTGCACAATATTCTTTAATGAAATTGCTCTGGCAAGATAAGAGACATTGAAAAATCATAGGAAACATGGAAAAAAAAGTTTGGAAGGACATGTAATTTTAATCGCCATAGGTTTACAATATCAAGAACAATTATAACTTTTAGAAAAGATATAAGCAAAACAAATTTCATTTACTATCTATCACTGTCATAATAATATTGATTTCTCTATTTATCTGAGTATTTTCAAAAAACATCAAGATAAGTACAAGTACAATGATAAGTATCAACAAATAAAGAAATGTGATTTTTATAGAATATCTGAAAATTAAATCAATATTTTATGTCTTACTAAATATTAACTAAATAGTAATTAATTGAATATATAGATAATAAATAGACTAAAGACAGTTATAATTGTATAAACAGATTGATTACAGATTTAATTTAAGTTAATAATTAAGGAAAATAATGTAATAAAATAAAATAAATGCCTAAACCAACCAATTTCTTGAAATTGGGATTTACCATTTCATATTTATTTACTACCTTTTGATCGTTTACTCATTGCTATAGTACCTACATTGTAGCAGCACAATATATATATATATATATATATATATATATATATATATATATATATATATATATATATATATGTATGTATATATATATATATATATATATATATATATATATATATATATATATATATATATATATATATATATATATATATATATATG
Organism: Cosmopolites sordidus; assembly: GCA_031761425.1. Classification (NCBI taxonomy): domain Eukaryota; kingdom Metazoa; phylum Arthropoda; class Insecta; order Coleoptera; family Curculionidae; genus Cosmopolites; species Cosmopolites sordidus. The sequence continues at coordinate 186,130 of JARFXV010002242.1, forward strand.
CCAAACGCAGATGGTAGATAATGTTTCTAAATCATTCCGGGTGTCAATCCAATCCGTTCATTCTGTGAAAATAATATATATATATATATATATATATATATATATATATATATATATATATATATATATTATTTTCACAGATGGTAGATAATGTTTCTAAATCATTCCGGGTGTCAATCCAATCCGTTCATTCTGTGAAGAGTCACGAAGTTTCGCCAAAATCTCATTTGGCATTTTCAAATGTTGTTCGCTTCGAAGAAGTCCTACTGACGTGCACGGGTCATTGCGCTCACTCTTATAGGCGGCTGGCAACTGCGCAAGTTGTATTGTGGTAGCTCGGAAGTATTCGTGGCGCTCGGCAACCGTGTCGGGCGTCCCGTCCGGTCCGTTTATTCAGTTTTCAGTTTTCAGTTTTCATCCTCGTCGCAACGTTGCCGTGTTTCTTCTTTTTTTAGAAGCGATTTCCATTCTTTTGGAATGTTGCGAGCGCCGTTTCACGTTTTTAGTTCACCCCTTATTTTCTATTTCGAGGGCTTCTGTTTGTCTTCCCCCCAACCGCCATCCAAAACGCCAACAGGCGTTTCCCAGGACCGGTTTCTGGCGTTAAGCCGTCGTCAGCTGGGTCGATTTATATGGCCATGGCCTTGGTCGTTCCCTTCATCCGCTCTCCAGGCGTTCAGCGTGAGCCTAACTGATGACGGCTTAACACCAGAACGGCCAGAAACCGGTCCTGGTAGGCGCTTGCTGGTATTTTGGATGGCGGATGGGAGCAATGACAAAGCACCAACGTGGAGCGCGGGTGTATTTTCTTTGATTTTAATATCTTCCTCCACGAGCTCACTTCATTATTTTTTTATCATATATGTATATATATATATATATATATATATATATATATATATATATATATATATATATATATATATATATATATATATATATATATGTATATATGTGTTCTGACAAATGTTTTCACGGGTATCCCGTGTTAGTTGAATGAGCACTAGTGAACGGTTTCGCTGGAATTTCATTCATCCTTTTCAAAGCTTTTCGACGATTAATGCTGCGGATCGGCCGGTTGCGTCGGGTTTGGTGTACTGGCAGCGCGCCATCATTGATCAGTTGATTCTGGCCAATGAGAGCCCGCGTTTGGCTGCGAATTTTCAGATCCGTTGTTAGTAGTATAGCTTGCCTCGGTGGAGAATAATTTTGTTGTCCTACGCTCTCTCTTGGCTTGACTCAGAAATCTGATAAAATATGTATCCACGGGTGCGGCAATCTTTGGATTGAGTTGTTGGGTCTTTTCTCTCTCTCTGGTCTGGTGTTAAGTGATGGTTTTATGCTTAACGGCGTTAATGTGTTCGTCCCTTCTGGCACTTATATTTCTATTTGTTTGGCCTATGTATAACAGGTTACAGTTCTAACACGGAATTTCATACACGCCTCAGTCTTCTACGAGAATGTTGTCATTGGCTGTTCGAAGGATCTCTTTCATTTTCCTCTCGGTGGTTTCAATTTCGTATCTCCTTAGTTTTCCGATTTTATCCCTGGTGCCTTTAATGTATGATTCTTCGATTGGCGTCCAAATAGCTTGATGCACGTACTAAACAGTCATAACCTCGAAACAATCGCAATGATGAAACCGAAATCGCATTGTTGAAAACCAGCGATTATCGAAGGTATTCGCGCTTGGCAGTCTGCGATAGAAATCATTCGGTTCTTCGAGAATCCGAGATTCACTGTGTATGATGTCGTCACGAAGTATATTAAGTCGGAGAAGTCCAACGAAGGTTTTGCAACACCAACAAGGAAAACTCACTCGAAGAAGAGCCGCTTATTGAAGCGGCATTTGCTGCATGGACCGTGACGCATTAGAACGAGCATGCGAGCACTTCAGACTGAGAATAGAGGCAGTTATTCAAGCAGGGGGAAAATATATTGAGTAAATGTGTTCTTTATTACCTTACAAACAATTTAGTAAAGAAAAATTTTAACTTTTCCGTTTTTAGAATATAAGTTATAAAAAAAATGTTTATTTTGTCTGGATTTTTGCGCCTGACCCTGGATATATATATATATATATATATATATATATATATATATATATATATATATATATATATATATATATATATATATATGCGAGACAACTGAGTTAATGAAAAAGCGACGGACAATGAGAAAAGCAGGGAGTCCTTTTGGCATGGTCGAGTACACTGAGCTCAACTATATGGAAACGTATCAGAGAGGAGACATGCCGGTTTAACATGGAGCTCGTGCAAAAAACAAGGACATTAAGAAGGCTAAAAAGAAACTGAGAAAGAAAAAAACGCAAATGTATGCCTTAATGCTTGGGGATGCCACAGTGTGCATGGTGCCAATGGAAATGTTAGAGGTCGTCAGACAATTTTATTCACAGTTATATAAAGAACCAAACAAAGACAACAATATCCGCGAATTAATAAATGTCAGATATCCTAATTGAGGAAGTGGCAAATGCTATAGAATCAATTAAAAATGTCAAGGCTTCAGGAAAGGAGTAACTGTCGAAATGCTAAAAGCTGGTGATCGGACTTTACATAAAACACTGGCCAAATGTCTCAAAGAGCAAAAAGTACCTGACTTATATATATATATATATATATATATACTATTACACTTTGAACAAATATGCCTTACTGAAACAAAAAATTGTAAAACCCTAAAGATTTCTATACAGTTTATCGAGTATTTGTAACAATAGCTATTACCTGAAAATTAAAGTTACACTTTTATGTAAGGCACAATTTTCGATTGTACAGTACACTTTCTAACCGATTTGGATTTTTAAAGAAATGTTTGCCTTAAGGGCAACATCAAAGCTGTAATTTTGTGAACGTACCTTCTAGAAGCTAACGGAACTAACCAAATAATGAACCGAATTAGCCAATATATACAATAGTTTATTCATTCAGTTTGGATTAAATTTATTGAATTAGTTTTAAAGCATTATCGTGAAATGTTTGATCGCAAATTTTAAGTATCAGTTAAATATGACTTTGACACCATCTAACCTTCGAAAAAAGATAGCAAAGAAGAGTGTATGGTTTATCATGGACTACACCTTGACACTGAATGATTGTTATTATATAACTATTATATAAAGAGTTTTAGAATAAGAGTGTTAGAACTTTAAAACGAACTTTTGCAAATGTTCATCTATCTTGACATTTACATGTCCAACGTAGCTTTAAATAATTCGTGGTACTTGTTATAAGAACGTTTAAATGTAAAATAAATGTCAAATTTGCAGCGTAATGGCGGCAACACTATTTGAAATGTAAATGTCACCCATAGAGAATATATACTTTCAGTGTTTCTCAGACGACTACGTAAAGAATTTTACATCCCGATCTTTGTGTTAAGGCTTATAAAGTTCAATTAATTGAATAGTTAAAACCAGCTGATCATCATCTGCGTCGAAAATTCGCCAATTGGGCTCTAGAGCAGTTGGAAGGCGACCCCATACTAAGATCACTTCTGGCTTAATGGGTTTGTGAACCAAGAGAACTGCAAAATTTCGGTCGATAAAAATCCTCTAGTGATTCAGATGTTACCTATTCGTCCTCAGAATGTCACTGTTTGGTGCGATTTTTGGTCACCACGTAACGTGCTGCTCCCCGTTTTTGAGAAAATTAATATTTTCCGACGAAGCGCACTTCCAACATAATGGGTTTGTGAACAACCTGCATGATTTCAGAGTATAAAAATCGTCAAGTGGTTAATAAGTTATTTCTTCATTCTCAGGAAGTCACTGATACATATATATATATATATATATATATATATATATATATATATATATATATATATATATATATATATATATATATATATTATTCCCAGTTATATGAATATGAAGATCAGAGCCAGTCAGGGACAGCAATACCCACGGAAGAACAATATATATTACCAGATATCCTAGTGGAGGAAGTAACAAATGCTATAGAATTGATGAAGAACGGCAAGGCTCCAGGAAAGGATAGTGTAACTGTCGAAATGCTAAAAGCTGGTGGTCGGACGTTACATAAAACACTGGCAAAATTATACTCAAAATGCCTCAAAGAACAAAAAGTACCTGACTTATGGAAAAATGCAGAAGTGATCCTTTTACAAAAAAAAGGAGCACAGGAAGATTTAAAGAACTACCGTCCAATAAGCCTCCTATCAGTGATGTACAAAGTTTTCACTAAGATAATTTCTAAAAGAATATTAAAAAAACTGAATGACGCACAACCAAGAGAACAAGCAGGATTCAGAAGTGGATTCAGTACAATGGATCACATCCAGGTTGTACAGCAGGTCATAGAAAGGCACAACGAATACACCATGCCACTGTGCTTGGCTTTTATCGACTACGAAAAAGCATTTGATTCCATCTCAAAGCATGCGATAATGGATGCACTGCTTAGCCAAGGTGTAGAGAGAGCCTATGTAAACCTATTAGAATCGATATATGATGGAGCTACAGCCACAATTCACCTTGATGATCTTGAAGTGGGAATTAATATAGAACGAGGTGTACGGCAGGGTGACGCAATATCGCCTATTCTTTTCTCGGCTGGCCTTGAAGAAGTATTCCGTAAACTGGATTGGGAACAGGATGGGGTAAAGATCAATGGTGCAAACTTAAACCATCTTAGATTTGCAGATGATATTATTCTCATTTCACAAGACCCAGAGGAGCTGCAAAGACGCATACAAGAACTGCAAAGGGCTGGCGAACCATTTGGCTTGAAAATAAACCTGAAAAAGAGTCAGGTTATGTTCAATAACTTCGCTCAGGACAGAAGAATTTCAGTTTTAGGAAGGGATTTAGAGATTGTGGACAGCTTTATATATCTTAGGCAGAGGATTTCCATGGAGGGGAATACCGCCCGGGAGGTGGAACGGCGTGTTAAATGTGGCTGGCAGGCATTTGGTAGGCTCAACATAGTGTTTAAGAGCAGACTCCCACTTTGCCTGAAAAGAAAAGTATTCGATCAGTGCGTTCTACCCGTTATGACATACGGAAGTGAAACCTGGACACTCACATCGCAATCAATTCAAAAACTTCGGGTGGCACAGAGGGGAATGGAAAGATGTATGCTTGGCATTACAAGACGAGACAGAAAGTCCTGCGCATGGATCAGGGAACAAACAAAGGTCTGTGACATCATTGGAAGAGTAAAACAGTTGAAATGGAGATGGGCAGGCCATATAGCGAGGCGATGGGACGACAGATGGACCAAGGCAATCCTGGAGTGGATACCGCTTGATCGCAAACGTCCGCGAAGAAGACCGAAAGCACGATGGACTGATGACATTGTTAAGTATATTGGACCCGAGTGGCAGAGGAAAGCCCAGGACCGTGAAGGTTGGAAGCATGCTGAAGGGGCCTTCATCCTGCAGTGGATCGATACGGGCTGATGATGATGATGATGATGATGATATCTATATATATATATATATATATATATATATATATATATATATATATATATATATATATATATATATATATATATATATATATAGATATATATATATATATATATATATATATATATATATATATATATATATATATATATATATATATATATATATATATATATGTGTGTGTGTGTGTGTGTGTGTGTGTGTGTGTGTGTGTGTGTGTGTGTGTGTGTGTGTGTGTGTGTGTGTGTGTGTGTGTGTATATGTGTGTGTGTGTGTGTGTGTGTGTGTGTATGTGTGTGTGTGTCTGTGTGTTTGTGTGCGTGTGAGTATATGTGTGGATATATATGTGGATGTAAATTTGGAAAGAAAATATTATTATTTTCACAAGACGATACAACTTATCACACGTCTCACCAGACAATGGATTTATAGCCAAGTTTCCTGAATGCATTTTCTTCGAAGAGAAGTGGTATTGTCGTCATGTGTTCTCTTGGATCATTTTTTATGGTATTATATTAAATTTCTGGTTTGCAGAAACAGAAAAGAATATAGAAAAATTGTGTGACAGGTTAATTCAAAATTGGGTCTCCAGAATGTATTTTTAGAATAAATGAAACATAATAGAATAAATGAAATGTAATATTGTTATATTTCATTGATTAATAAAATATAATGGAATAACTGAAATATAATAGAATAAATAAATACAATAGAATAAATGCTAGTGGCGGCTCGTTGCTTCAGGCCCCCTCTCTAATTGCCGAGTACTATTCATTCCAAAAATATCCGCTTCCCGTGGACCACCTTGTACATCCTTTTGTTCAAACACGTTCCACAGAACATATGAAATGTCGTACTATTAACATATGTATCCATTGAAATAAAAAATTCAGTGATATTTTAATTAATGCAAATATATTTCATTTAATTTTCATGCAAAAATATTCATATATAATTTTTTTTAGATATGAATATATAATATACATAGATATGTTACATGTACAGTTTGATTTTGGCTTACCCTCGAAACTCACTTGCGCTGAATATATAATACTACTTCAGCAATACTTAACTGAATACTTTACTGCATCGATGTGCGTCTAAACCAACTTTTAAAATGTATTCACATGTATTATGTCTAAAGGAAAAGATAGCTAGTTGAATATTCATGTAGTCAACAGTGCGGTCATTGAATGAATACACGTATTATAAAATGGACACATTTAGACTTTTTTTATTATTTAGTCCTACTGTGTAAATATTTGAACAAAAAATATTGTCGTAATCAACATGACAGTAAGGTAGTAATAAGCAGTGAGAAGATTTTAAGTGTGATTAGATTTATTAATAACAGTTTGAAATGAAGAAGAGCTCAAAAACTGGGCAGCAGCATTAAAAAAATCTAATAGTTTCTGCGGCCTTGCTCTTCATCGAGGAGCTCTTTTCAACGGAGAATAATTTTAACAGAGAATTCGCTTATATATAGAGCATGATTCAACGCTTTTTCTTGACTAAAATAAACATAATAAATGGTGTGCGGCCATTTTACACATTTGCATGATTTAGCTCTATGCAACCTCTGGTCATTCATCATTAGCTTTAGCGTAACAACCCTAGATGGGTCTTTCCCTGACCAAGGACTCGGCACCACTGCTTCCTATCCCTTGCTTTGCCCTTCTAGTTTCTCATGTTTAGTTCTTTCTGGTGAGAGCTATGTGATCCTCTAAATCCTCTAGATCTGTTGCCCACCTGTTGTTCGTAATATATATGTTTTGTAGGTTCTATCTCCCCTCTTCTCTTAATATATCCTCTCTATCTCTACCTGGCCTCAGATAAATCCGTTTTTTAATATCCCCTTATATATATATATATATATATATATATATATGTCAGAATATTATCCTTTCGAAACACATCAAGAGGTTCTCCCGCTACTTCGCCAATGTCCAGATATCTGATGACTACATCAACAGTGGCCTAATAAGTGTTTTATAAATAGTACATTTTGTTTTTTTCGACACAATATCTGATGTTAAATGTTTAATTAGTCCGTAGTAGTTTACCAGGAATATTATTACTCTAATTTCAGAATTGATGTCAATGGTGTTATTTATGTGGGAGCCAAGATATATGAAATTATTTTGTTATATTTTGTCTATTGCTACAAGCATATATTCGAAAGGCCGAATTGGGATTCTTTGTTTGTGACTTACATGTATTTAGCTTTTTCTGTATTAACCTGGAACCTCATTTTTTCAAAAGATTTTTCAAAAGTGTTTTGTCCGCCTATATAAGGTCTCGCTTTGATATAACATCAGATCATCAGCATATGCCAATATGCTGATTTATGATTGTTTTTTCCAGCTTTTTTCTGATTTATGCCAGCTTTTATTTATGATTGTACCTCGTGTGTTGATGTTGGAGTCTGTTATTGGTTTCTCAAGGACTATATTAAAGAGAAGACAAGATAGACTATCACCTTGGTGCTATGAATCTTAATTTTAGATTAAACACTTGAAAGAGTTTCTCTGCTCAGTCTAATTTAGAGTGGATGGATGTTAAACTCTTTCATCACTTTGTACAATACATTTCGGTCTATGCTGTCTACGCTATGTATAAGTTTTTTTCCAAAGCTTGTCGAAGTATAAAGATCGAGTCTATTGTAGATTTTTCTAAACAAAAACCACTATAATATTTTCCGATGATTTGTTCAGCGTATGGCTGGAGTCTATTATATTATATATTACATAGGTCAATATTTTATTTTCCAATATTTTATAGGCAATTGTAGGAAGTGTGATCCCTCTATAGATATTACATTTCAGTTGTTCTTTTTTTGTGAATAGGTATTATTATACCTATATACCAATATTTTGGAAGGTTCACTTGTCTCCATATTAGGCTGATTAGATGGCAGATGTAGTTTTCTAAATGATTTAATATAATAACTCGCCTGGAATTTCATCAGTACCCAGAGCGTTATTGTTTTTTAGTTTTTCTATTGCGTGGCGAATTTCCTGTTTAATAAATCTAAAAACAATGTATTAAACAAAAGCATATTTGATACCATTTGGCACACCCTAAACGTAATCGATTGCGATTGGGGGGCAATTTCCAAAAATTAATACCAAAGGTTCCTGAAAAAAATTTACGGTAGATGGTGAATAAAAAACAATAAAATGAATGAATATAAAATTATAAAAAATATAAATAAGTAATATATTGTATTTCTTTTCACGTACTTTATTATACGTTTATTCTTTAACGATACGTTCTCTTCGGTCTCACAATTGTCCATATCATATTTAAACATGAAATCTGTTAAGTCAACTATTGGAATTAGACTTAGTTGATCTTAACAAATCTAGCTGCGAAAAGAAGCTGTTTAAAAACATATAATACTTCTTATATGTACAACACCTAACTTTATTATAAGGTTTGAAATATTAGGAAAGCAGGATACAGAAGATATTAAAAATAGGAATATTTCTTCAAAATGAATAGCGTACGTTTCAGAGTCCTGTTTTATTTCCTGTATGTTCTGTATTAGCACCTCTTTATATATTTCTACATGACATGTTAAGTATCAGGTACAGAAAATAATCAAAATTCAAAAAGTTAATTGGATCCTCAATGGTTACGATACCTTTACTGGTGTGAATACATACATATATGACATATATAACAACAACGTTCATTTCTGCTGACCTTCATGCTCCTGTGGTGCGTGTACGTTTTGCTTACCCGCTCATTTTCTGGCTATTCGGGATGAAATTTAGCAATTAGTTTCTGAAACATTGTTTTTCAAATCCTACATTATCCGACGACCACTTCGGTCGTCTTAGCCAATAGTCATAAGCTTGAGTAAGATCCATCCTATCATATTTATCATCCCGATATCCTTGTTTAAGTAACCTAAAAGTTGTTAGTTTCGTACTTTCACAGCGTTCAAAAAATATTTATATTATTTGATGAAAAATTGTTATACACCAATTCCATTCCTACTATAACATCCAAATTATTCCGTAATTATTATTATAACTAAATGAATGAGTTAATTTCTCCTTAGACCGCATTTATAGATATTATTAAGGTCTTCCTAAGTAATAACTATAAAATAATCAAAATATTTTTCTAAGCGAAAGTTTTTGTTTGCATTTCACTTCTTCATAAAAAAAGTACAATGTAAATTTCCGGTTATCAAATAGAAAGATTATAGGGGTATATAATCAAACATATCTCATATTAATCATTTTGAATTAGCCATCTAATGACTTTCAGATTTATTTTTATGGGAAATGGTTGTTGGATAATGCTACATCAAAAAAAAAAATGAATGTAAACATTATCGTGTAATATCCTTACGCGTGGGAAAATTACGATTTAAGTAATATCAATTTGCTGAAAACAATACGTGTTCTAAATTAAATGTGGAGAAAAAAGTATGAGGCTAAGAACCTCAACGTAATGTTTACAATACTGATCGGTTCTAAAAATTAATGGCTATTTATTTAATTATAATTATTTATAAAATGCTAATCGCTATGCGGAACAAACTTATTGGTCAGATAAATTGACTAGATAAATAGTTATTTAATTAAAGGAACTGAATGTGTTACTGTTTATATGTCGATTATGAATATATTTCATATGTCCCAATATCCATGTATTTAGTAATATATGATGCAAAAAAGAACAGAAAAAATAATCTTTAATCACTTTAAATGGAGATGTGTTTTATTAAATTCATAAAAGAAATAAATCCATAATTATTATTCTAAATAATGTGTAGTATTTCAGATGGTGTAAAGAACTCTTTACACCGATAAGAGTGATAGAACTTTAAAATGTAAGAGCGGCAACATTGTTTGAAATGTAAGTTCTACTTACAGACTGAACTGGGATTTTTAGAGCACTAAAAGAAATGTTGAAATTGGAAGTTAAAAGGCGACCCCACTTAGGGGAAAAATATCTTTTGTGACGAAGCCACTTCTAGCTTAATGGGTTTGTAAACCAACATAACTGCAGGATTTGGGTCGATGAAAATCCTCAAGTAATTCAGGAGGTATCTGTTCATCCTCACAAAGTCACTGATGTGGTTTTCGGACTGAAGGAGTGATAGGGCCTTATTTTTTTTGATGACAGTGATGAAAATCTTGATACTCTTAATGGTGAACGCTGTAGGAATATGCTAACAGAATATATTTAGCCTGAACTGATAAATGTGGATATAAACAATGCTTTCTTTACACAAGACGGTGCGGTGCGACTGTCACATATCTGGTCAGACAATTTATTGCAAGGAAAGAAAAGGTCATGTCACTCATTCAGCCAGAAAACCGCATCAGTGACTTTCTGAGGATGAAGAGTTCTCAGAGGAATCTCAGACCGAATCACTCATCAACGTATAATTATGAATAAAGTAATTGTTTATATTTATACTAATACCGTGTATGCCTTTTAAATCCCCATTAAATGTATTCTAGAAATGTAATATTGTCTTAGAAACAACGTAAATATGTTTATGGATTCCGTAATTAGTTCATTGTAAAACATTTTTAAAATATTAAGATTTTAAATGATACACTTGTAGCTTTTTAATGTTTCAAACGTTTATTATAAATTTTGCTCTATATATGTTTCGCCCTGTTCGGGCTTTATCAAGAGTAGCAATTTTTTTATATTAGCTTATTTTAAGCTTATTTTAAGCTTTATCAATGGTCAAACCCAGTGTTTCCAAGTATACAGGTAAAATTATTTATTTTTTATTTCTTATTGTTTTTTAACACCTAGTCTAATTATCCTAAATATCGGCTGGCAAAAACCGTTCTATTCAATTTCAATATGATTTTATCTATTACCGGGGTGTTTTGGAAATTTATCTGGTCATTCATGGTTATTATACAACCATATCTTAAGGATTTTTTTATTTCCAATATTTCTAGTAGGTGTAATTTTTTTGTGTAATAATTTAACATTGTTTATATCTTTAATATGATTGTTTTTAATACAATATTCCGGTGCTTTTTATATTATTTAAAATATATTTTTTGTTTTCTTTTATTCTACAACCTATACTTCTACCACTTTCACCGTTATATAATTCTTGTAAGTTTAACTTTATTTGTTTGTTTTTTAACAATTTGTCAAATAAACCTTCTTTGTAGCCATTGTTTTTCTTTACTATCTGTTTAATGGTATAGATCTCTTTATTAAAATTATGTTTATTTAGTGGAAGACTAACTAAGTATTAGATTATGAAAAGGAGATAGTTTGATGTGCCAAGATTGTTTAGAACTAAAGTGATGAACTTTTAATTGCATATCGTGACTAAAAATTGATTAATTTAGGTGGTGTATTACTTAATTCTTTACACAGCTTAGAACATTAATTAAGCTTAGGTACATTAACATATGAGACTGCCGGTCTTATCGGATAATTTTCTGAAAATTAGATGAAAATTATTCTATAAGACCGGTAGTAGTTATAAGCTGTGTAAAGAATTAAGTCATACACCACCTAAATTAATCAATTTTCAGTCACGATATGAAACTAAAAATTCATTACAATTTATACAAAAAACGACATTATATTAACGAATAATGCAAAATTAGTATATTTTAATGTAAAAAGCCTCTTTACTTCTATAGCAGTAAATGATTTAATTACAATTTTAAAAAGACATATAGACAATGCAGACATAGAAGACAAATTATATTTGAACTAAAAACAGCAATCCTAGTTTGATTAGAACAAAATTATTTTCAATATAACAATGAGATTTATCAACAAAAACATGGTCTTCCAATGGACTCACCTATCTCACCTTTGTTATTTGAAATTTTTCTGACTGATTTCGAAAATGTTATCTTTAGTTCTAAAAATCCATCAATCAACAATATATCACACTGGCGCAGATACGTGGACGATGTTTTTTTTTTGCTTTTGGGATGGTACGGAAAGAAATTTACACACGTTTATAGGCCATTTGCATTTCATAAACAAAAATATTCAACTCACTGCGGAAACTTGACTTAATGATGAAATTAACTTCCTAGACATAGAGGTAAAGAAAATATCTAATAAATTACAATTTGATATTTACAGAAAACATACTACAACAAACACGGTTATACATTTTAGTTCTAAGTTGGCAAGTCAAACTATCTTCTTTTTATAGTCTAATAAATAGGTTAGATAGTTTTCCACTAAACAAAGATAATTTTAATAAAGAGCTCTATACCATTAAACAGATAGCAAAAAAACAACAGCTACAACGAAGGATTAATTGATAAATTGTTAAAAAATAAACAAAGAAATTTGACATTTCAAGAATTCTATAACATTAAAAAGCATAAAGGCAAATCGTATAAAGTTATTAATTATACTTACAAATATAGTAAAAGAGTGTGTAAAATATTAATAACTAACAAACTAGGTTGTAAGACTATATGTGTAAATAAACTTAATGTGGGTAGAATGCTAGCTAATAAGGATAAAACGAATACTTTAAATAAATTGAGTGTAGATAAAATTAATGATTGTGAAGGATTGTGAACCGGTATACGCGGTGTGGCTATTAAATAACGAGACTGACGTTACTACAGAAAAAGTGCGCCAAACGCCAGCGACCAACAGCTGTTTAGCGTGAAGCCTTCTCTTTCGAACGCAGTACCTCTCGCTTCTATAAACAAATCCGTATAACCGTAGCCTTCGTTCGCATTAGAGTTGTTTTTTTTTTGTTTCGCCGAAAAAATGTTAAGTGTAACAATAGAGCAACGAATTGTTGTGGAATTTCACTCGAAACTTTGAAAAACCACTACTGAAAATTGTAATTTATTGAAAGAAGTGTATGGCAATCAATGTTTAACACATGCATATGTTTTTGAGTGGTTTAAGCGTTTTCAAGGTGGCCGGAAAGCCGTTGAAGATGATCCACGTCCGGGTCACCCTTCCACCTCAAAAACGGATGACAATATCGAAAAAATCGGTAATCTGGTTCGATTTGACCGTCGGTTAAGTATTCGTGTGATTGTTGAAACTGTAGGAATTGACAAAGAATGCGTACGGCAAATTTTACATACTAATTCTAACATGCAAAAAGTGTGTGCCAAAATGGTGCCTAAAATTCTTTCGTTTGTACAACAAGAAGTTCACAACAATGTTTGTACTGACACTTTGAATGCTATTGAAAATGATCGAAACTTATTGGAAAGGATAATGACATGTGACGAATTGTGGTTTTTTACTTATTATCCATGCACTAGAAGAGCATTCAAATTCACCGAGAGCCAAAAAAGCTCGAATGAGCAAATCAAAATTCAAGACAATGATGATTGTTTTTTTCGATATTCATGGGATTGTGTACTTTCACTGGGTTTCTGAAGGTCACACTATTAAACAACATTACTATCTTCATGTTCTTGCTGAACTCCATAAAATACTAAGGAAAAAACGACACGAATTGTGGAAGGACAAGTCATGGGTTCTCCACCAAGACAATGCACCGGCTCATTCGGCATCAAGAAGTTTCTAGCCAAGTACAGCACCCCAGTGTATTAAAAGGAATAATATCTGAATCCGTTGAAGCTGTGAAAGAGAAAGCGGAACGCGTTCTGAAGGAGCTGACAGAAGAAGACTTCCAGCACTTTTCGAACAATGGATTCGCATCGAGCATTGTAGGTATAGAGAAGGGATGTATCTTGAAGGTGATAATAAGTAAATATGTATGAAACCAATATAAAATGATTTACAGCGCCAATCTCGTTATTTAATAGTCACACCTCGTATATCGGTCAAAGTGGTAGAAGTATAGGTTTTAGAATAAAAGAACTCAAAAATGATATCTTAAATAATATAAAAAGCACCGGAATGTCTACACTTTGTATTGAAAACAATCATTTTATAGATATAAACAATGTTAAATTATTACACTCAGAAAAGAAAAGTAAAAAAATAGATCTACTAGAAATATTGGAAATAAAAAAATCGTTAGAAAACAGTTATATAATAACCACGAATGACCAGCTAAATTTCCAAAACACCCCGGTAATAGATAAGATCATATTGTAATTGAATAGCCTGGTTTTTACCAGCCGATATTTAGGATAATTAGACTAGATGTTAAACAAAAGAAGAAATAAAAGAGAAATAATTTTACCTGAATATTTGGAAAAACTGTGTTTGACCATTTGTATTAGCTCAAGTTCAACTCTTGAGAAACTCCTAACAAGACGAAACATATATAGAGCAAAATATAATAAACGTTTGAAACATTAAAAAAAAGTGAATCATTTAAAATCCTAGTAACATTAACATTACTTTAAATAAAACATATTAATAAGGCTCTACCACTCTCTGTTGTTTTAAACAATCTTTATATTTCAAAATATTCCGTTATATTTTTTGTAAATTACAACCTTGAAGTCATTCACTCATCACAACGTCATAAATCTAAATGATCGGGAAGGAAGTATTATTAAAGGTTATAAGATAAAACGTGAGGCAGATTCTCGCTTGACCTTCACTCACCTTTGATACACATAGCAAATGCACATTGGCACCCACGAAACACAATGTTAATTCATGTTATTTAATATATCCTAATAAAAGACCAATCCTTTATCTATAAGTTGTTTCATTGAGATTAACATTTAAATTTAAATTCCTTTGCATAATAAATTTTACGATGCTCCTTTTTCATGATTTCTGTAACCTTCGTGCCTTTAAAATTAGAGTTTATTAACATTTTTGTGCCCTTTAACTCACGCTATAAAATGTTTAATAAATGTAAAGTGGAATATTTTGTTGTTTTTAATGCTGCGAGAAATCTATGCACCGTTGACTAATATTTTCTAGCGGAAGTAAGAAAACAATAGAATAACCCGTTTTCTTATGGTTATCTAACAACAAAACTAAAATTTCGATGGTTTTCATAGAATATTAGGATCATATATTTTCAAAAATTTGGTAAAACTCTTTCTTAATTAATTCTGTATTATAATTTTCCACGTAATCTGATTGAACTACTCAGGTTTGTTTTTGTGTTATATCCGGCGATAATTACAGTTGAAGAAGCATTTGTTAGTTATAATTTTCACAAAGATTTCGTGTATATTATTTTTTATCTCATTTAACAAAATAAAAAATATTTTGCTATCATGAAAAAAAAATCGTGTGTTAATAAATAATAGTTTTTCCGCGGAAAAACCATCATGTAAACTGATTCAAGGAAAGTTGAAAACATATTTTGGCGACTTTTTTCGCATTTCATGGTTTTTAAGTGGAAGTTCGATGTGGTCGAGCCAGTACAGGGGACGTTCCGCCTTCAGGACGCTCACTTGAGGTTACTATCGTGTTGGCCGGATGAAGGATAGAGAGATTATTGACTTGATGATTGCAGGGACCCAAGATATTGTGAAAAATATAGAGGCATATCCTTACTGAGTTCAACCGAAAAGATATATGAAAGCATATTAACAGAAATGTTAAAAGCAAAGATCGAGGATTTGGATGATGCATGGAACGGATTTAGGCCAGGCAGAGGAGTAAACGATGCAATATTTATATCACAGCAATTAACTAAGAGAATAATAGAGACAGACAAAACCATATACGTATGTTTTATAGATATTTCAAAGGCATTCGACTCAGTAAATAGAAGGCAGACTTGAGCAATACTGGATAAATTTAATGTAAATAAGGAAATAATTAGAAGTATCTCAAATCTATACTCGGAAACTACAAACTATGTCTGAACTAAAAATAGTAGAGTATCTAAAAGTTTTGCAACTGCATCTCGAGTGAGACAAGGAGGAACATTAAGTCCCTAGTTGTTTAACAGTGATGGACGCGATAATTAAGGAGTGTAACAAAAGAATAAAGAAAACAACATGGGGATATTTCAGTCTAGAAAGGGTAGAAATTAATTATTTGGCTTTAGTATTGGATATAGTACTGCTTGCGAAAAGAGAAAAAGATCTACAATATAACTTAAACGTGTGGTACGAAGAGCTGAGCAAAAGTCAACGTAATAAACCGAAGTAAAACAAAAATAATGGTGATTTCGAGCAAAACAGAAGAACATAGGAACTAGATTAGATAACACAGAGCTGAAACAAGTTAAACAATTTAAATACTTAGGAATAACTATAGCGGAAAATGGAAAGATAGAAATAGAAATAGAAGAAAGATTAAAAGCCAACACCAGATTATATTATTCGCTAATTAAAAAAGTATTTAACAAGAGAGAAATGAAAACAAAGGCTAAGATGAGAGTACATAATCCACTATGCATCACAACGACATATGGCTCCAAAATGTGGAAGCTAAATGAACATCAGAGATGAAGAATACAGGTCTGTGAGATGAGAGTATTGAAAATAATTATAGGACTAACTCTGAGGGATTGCCTATCAAACAAGGAAATTAGGGGTAAAATCTGTAGAAGAAAGGATAAGAGAAAATGCACTGCGATGGTTTGGACATGTATGCAGAATGCCCTTCAGGAGACTGACCAAGAGAGTGTAGAAAATAGGAAAAACTGGAAGGAACACGAGGGGTAGACTACGAAAGAAATGGAACAATGAGATTGACAAGTATCTTAAAGAAGTGGGACTGGACTGGAGAGGGGCCGAGGAACTTGCGAGGGATAGAGGGAAGTGGAGGAAGGGAGTGACAGGCAATTAAGAAACTTTAACTCGACACTGGCAAATAGCCGGTAAACGAGTACAGATCATGATATGATGATGATGATGAATGCACGGGTGGGTGTTACGTTTCCTCATTGCGGACCAAAGATGGAATCGATTCACAGCGGCGTTTAGACAGTTTAGAAGCTTTTTCGAGGGGGTTTCTGCAGCAATTTGTGACTACTAACTACATCCCGAAGAAGGCGAAGATGCTTCTATTGGCTTGAAAAGTACTGGCCGCTATTTTTTAGGATTCGCAAGAAATTGACTTCATTGACTATTTGGAAAATGGGAAGATGTCCATGAGAGTATTATGCTGTAATATTGGTCAATTTTGAGGAAGAGTTGATAAAAATAAACGCCTTCATCTGGGGAAAAATGAAATGCTATTTCACCATGGATGGGTGAAATTTCACAATGGATGGGTGCATTTGTCCAGTGTTGCAACGGTGAAATTGGCCAATTTGCGCTACGAATTGATGATACAAAGGTATCTCCAATATTATCGGCTTCAGAATCACTAGAACCTTCAGATACCAGCCAGGACGTGATGGCTCCTTCAAAATGACTACTTGAAGTTCCAACTACTCTTCTTGACGTCGTCTTATGACAATTTTTCTCTAAATTTGCGTTTCTTACTCGACGTACTCTGAGCCTCCATTTGGCTTTTTTATTACAATATAGTGTGTACATATTTAATGTACTGTACTATGTACTACGCTGGTAAATCTGAGGAATAAAATATTTTTTTTAATTGGAAAAAAAATTCGTACCACTGGCCTTTGAATTTGAACTCTTAATTACTAAAAACTAATGGTAAATAATCTCTAGGATTCTGAATATGTATGGATATTCTCACTAAAAACATTTACAATTGTTTTTGATAAACTATATGGGCAACAGAGCAACTGAAGACACTGAATTACAATAATTTTCAGAATATTTCAATAAAACTTTGGAATAATATCTCTAATAAATGTATGAGCTGCAATTTGGTGAAAAATGCTATGCTACCAGAACTATATTATTGCCATAACGTTAATGAATATGGTGTACCTAACCAGATATGTAAATATGAAACCGGAATTTTTGTATAGAAAATACACGTTTATTGTATGAAAATGACAGAAAATATTTTATTCGAAGTATTGCCCATCGCTAGCTATTCATTTTTCCACCTATCTGACTATTTGTGGATGGCATGCCAAAAAAACTGTTATTCTTTTGAGATGAACCAGTCATCCAGTCATTTTCGTATATTTTCGTAAGAAATTAAGCGCTGCTCAGCAATTGCGTGCCCTATCGATGCAAATAAGAAGTAATCGGACGAAGCCATGTCTGGTGAGTAAGCCGCATGCCAAAGTATTTCTCAACTTAACACCTCAATCGTTTCCTTGGCCAGTTTTTCTGTGTGTGATAGTGCATTATCATGAAGCAAAATCACTTTCTGTTGCCTTTTTTGATATCCTGGTCGTTTTTCACGCAAAGCTTGATTCAAATCGATTAATTGTTGTCGATAAGGTTCAATATTAACGGTTTCGCCAGATTTTAGCAGCTCATAATAGATCACACTCTTTTGGTCCCACCAAACACTTGTCTTTCGTTCATAGCGATTTGGTCTTGCAGGATTCTCAAAATAGATCCACTTTTTTATCGCCAGTCACAATTTGATGGAGAAAAGACTTTCTTTTGTACCTGGCGAGCAGCATTTCGCAAGTGGTTTTTCGGTTTTCCTGCTTTCTTTCATTTCTTTCAAATGGAACCCATTTTCGCATGGAAACTCCCTCCCCACCCCATGGCTTTCAAGTGTATAGAGACGGCTTCTCGGGTCACATTAAATTAATCCACGAGTTGTTGCGTTTGAGCGTCATCCTTATCCAACAATGCTTGCAATTCGCTGTCTTCAAACTCTTTCGATGGTTTTCCACGTCCTTCGTTTCTCACGACAAAGTCGTCATTTTTGAATTTTTTAAACCACTCAAAACCCTGTGATTTACCAACAACATGCTCACCGTAAGCTTCGACAAGCAATCGATGCGATTCTGTAGAATTTTTCTGTAAAGGGTAACAGGAAATCAATGCTGTTCACAAATCTTAGTTTCCAGGCACATTTCCACACAAATTCGACATATTCAAAGCTATTACATACTATGCTGTTCTAAAAAACTTGTGTTGTTGTAAGTTGAGAATCTTTGTCAGATGTCAACAAGGAAATAGCGCCAAGGACGTGATTTTACGGTAACAGCTAGGGCCATCTATGGGCAAATTCCAGTTTCAGATTTACATACGTGGTAAAAGCTCGTATGGGTGCAGCAGCAAGTACCCACACAAGTTTACAATGGTAATGCCGAGTCAGATATTGTGCAGAATGAAGTTGGCAAAAATTGGGCTAGAAATTGAAGATAATAATAGTCAATATATAATTAATCTAAATTTATTTTGAATATTACATATATTTCATTGCACTCGAAAAAACTGAACGAATATAGTTTACTAACCTAATATTTAATAACTATTAATTATTATATTTGTTTATTGACAGAAGGCAGTTTTTCGTTATAATATATGACAAACTTGTTGATCAATCAGAAAACTCGTTTCGTGTTTCTTGATTTTATAAAACTGAAATTTGTAGATAACAAGCACAACAAATATACCAAATATACATGTGATAGAGACAACATTCCCATATTATTCAGCTCGATGAATGCCCAAACTGGTCGTCTTAAGTTCATCGAGTTAAAATTCAAGCTACTAAATAGAATGTATGGAAAGCTATTTTTTTTTCTGTTGAAACACGTGTTTTTAATATGCTGCCACGCTATCTACATGCTTCTTTAGCAGAATATTTTAGTTAATCATATATCAATGCCTTCCAATATACATCAATATACTTTTCAATATTTATAAAATATATAGAATGTGTAACAAAATAATTCATGAACAAAATTTACATAATTTTAAATATTTATCAGCAGGAAAATAAATGATACATATTAATAATTTCAAACACAGTTTATCTCAAGGTAAAAAATCAGATTAAACTGGTTTTGTATTTTGGAGACGAAATTGGTAATTGGTTGACCATATCGATAGGTCAGCTTGACACAGAGGCGTCCATAAAAAACCGTTTTCCATTTCTTTAAAGGTTATATCACGGTTACGTAGTGTTACGTTACATAAAAATGATGATAATAACGCGAGCGTCCAATTTTCAGTTTAAGAATTAAGGTTACTGGTTTGTTATTATTATTATTCATTAATGTCTGAATGATTGTGGCGTGTTGATATTTTTTTTTTTTTTTTTTGGGTTTTTCGCCACGATCTAAATCTCAAAAAGTATCAAAAATATCTGTTATGTTAATAAATAAAGAATAACAGGGTAAAAACAAAAAACCAAACGGAGACAAATTTCTCAGTGATTCTTTTCTGTAATAAATTTGCCTAACGAACAAAATTTTGAGAATGTAAAAATGTTCTAAAATAAATACGTTTCGTACTCGTAAAATACGTTTCGGGAGGTCTTCTCGTTTTCAAAACGAATCTTAAAAATAAATTATATTAATTTCTATATATAAAGCAAAGATAGGAAGTAAATATATTTTTTTTTATGTCAACGATACTTACATTGATTAATAGTTTTTAATAAGTTATATATATATATATATATATATATATATATATATATATATATATATATATATATATATATATATATATATATATATATATATATATATATATATATATATATAGGTGAGGTTTACTGTGTGACTGTTTACTGTACTGATTAAAACACTTAAATGTTTTTAATAGTATTCTTTAGAATCGGGAACCCTATTGAATTTAAATCTACGGAAGGCATAGCTATACAGTTATTTTAATTTAAATTAATTATAGCGGTTTCTTTTAACCTTCTGTATTTTGTTACCGATGATTTTAATACCATTTTTGAATTATTCCAATTGATTTTATGTCCCGATTCGCATGCGTGTTGACAAATTCTAGATTTATTAAAATCGGCCTTTCTAAGAAGGTTTTTATGTTCTTTTATTCTAACATCTAACGATCTAGATATCTCACCTATATAGAATTTGCCAAAGAATTTTATAAACCACGCGTTTGGTATTCTGTTGTGTGTTGTTTGATTTTTATTAATATAGATCTAAGAGTATTTTTTGTTTTAAATGTCGTTCTTATGTTGTATTTATTTCCTACTCTTTTAATTATGTCAGAAATACCGCGGATGTAAGGAATGGTGAGGTTAATTGTTTGAGAGTTATTATTATTGTTATTAATAACTTGTCTGTTTTATCTGGTATCAAAAGTTTTAAACGATTTATCTATGCAATTTTTTCGGTAATTGTTTTTGACTGAAATGTCTTTGATGTGATTTGTTTCTTTTTGTAGTGTATCACTGTCGGTACAAACAAGCTGTGCTCTGTCATATAAATTTTTAATTACTCCTATTTTGACTGATTTTGAGTGATTGGAAAAGACATTGAGATACCTATCTATATTCTGTAAACTGTAGTTTTTAATGCAATATTTTGTTTTAATATTAAAGTGTCGAGGAATGGCAATTTATTCACCCTCTCCATCTCTAAAGTAAACATAATTGTAGGCTCTCAAATTTATATCTTGTAAAAAATATTTAGATCATCAATGCTATGTTGCCATATAGCAAAAATATCATCAACATATCTAAGCCATATTATTGGCTATTTAAGAGGATTTACTTAATATGTCATACTCGAGTTCCTCCATAAAGATATTATTCATCAAAGGAGAAAGAGAAGAACCAATTGCCATTCCGAAATTTTGTTGATAATAATAATGTTCTAATTGAAAATAAATTTCTAATTAAAACATTTAAGTATTTCAATTCACAATCAGTATAGTAAACACTCACACAGTAAACTTTACCTGTATATATTTTTTGGTAGTATGTCACTGTCATTAAAAACTATTCTTATTATATATTCTTATTATATATTCTTATTAACTATTCTTATTATAACTATTCTTGTCAATATAAGTATCGTTGACATACACAGAAAATATATTTACTTCCTATCTTTGCTTTACATATACAAATTAATATAATTTATTTTTTAGATTCGTTTTGAAAACGGGGGCAGAAGACCCCCCGAAACGTTAGCATTAAAAGTTTATATTTATCTTGGAACATTTTTATATTTTTAAAATTTTGTTTGTTAGGCGTATTTATTACAGAAAAGAATCACTGAGATATTTGTCTCCTTTTGTTTTACCCAGTGATTCTTTATTTATATAAGAAGAGATATTTTTGATATTTTTTGGTTTTAGATAATGGCGAAAAAACCGAAAAAAAGAAAAAAATTATTATTCATTATTAAATAAAATGTTAATCAATATATCACAATAACATTATGTTATGCAATGTTGATTCTTGGGAACAGAATTATTATCAATAACAATATCGAAAAAGTTAGTACTGTATTACTATTTCAATTTTTAAGCAATTAATTAATAATTTTTTTTTTTAAATTTTATTACTGACGTAAACATTCATAAATATTCATCTGAAGCTCATTTATATATATATATATATATATATATATATATATATATATATATATATATATATATATATATATATATATATATATATATATACATAATATATACATATATACATAAACAAAGAAAGTTCACACCGTGATTTAATATGCTTTTTTAATATATGTAAATATCAAATTATTATGATTCCAAGTATATCACTGATTCAGATTTTAGTTACAAATCTATTTATAGGGAAAAACAAATATATTTATCACTCAACACAAAAATGCTCGGGATTGATTTATTTATATCTGCTGCATCATTATGTCAAACAGTTCTGTGCTGATTTTGATAGACAACACCGTTACTGGCATCTATTACTATTGTTGGTTGGTAAACAACCCATTGATTTATATATTTTGTTTTTGTGCAGAAACAATGAAAATTTAATGAACGTGTTTTGTTTTCAAAGCGAATGATTGCGACAACACTCGTTGCGAAGACCAAGAATTATTGAATGGTGAATTGGTTGTTGAAATATACATGATGCATGAAATATACAAAATAGAAAATCAACAAGAGATTAGAGTTTTCAATTAGAGACCATTCATCAATTAGTTATATGGCGTCTATAAGCTTACAGATGGCAACTTGCAGAACTTACAGAATAATTATGAAAAGTTATAATATATAATAAAGGAATAACTAAAGAAGAGAGACGAGATATCAACTGTCAAACGCCTTCCGATAATTAAGGAAACAGAACTGTACAGGAGACTATACTATACTTCTTCCTGGAATGAAGCCAGCTTGTTCTAGGGGAATCTACCATGATCATTTAGGATTTTAAACGTTCATTGATAATGTGAAGGCGGAATTTACTGGCATATGGAATGGGAGCAATAAGGCGGTAATTTTCGCATTTCTCTCTAGACCCTTTATTTTGTAGAGGTACTTGTATGCTGAAATCGACCAATCTTCTGGTTACAATCCAGTGTCCCAACTTTCTGGCAGATGTGAAATATATCTAACCCTCCTTCTCCCATTGCTTTAATTATTTCTGCGATTACTACATCCAAGTCTGGGCTTTATCTTTTTTTGGACGGCATTTTTATAGTACCTAGCGTATAGCACCTGTATATAGTTCCTGCGTATAATAGCTAGTATTAAGTATATCTTAAATATGTAATATCAAAATGTATGCTCCCCTTTATTTATTGAGATTTTTTAGGTGACGAAGTTAATACACTCCTAGCTTATTTATATACTTCTTAGTTTTTTTACTGAAGCAAACTGTCTAACAGATTTTGTTAGCCCCATTTCAGTCATTTCAGTATTTTTTTAGGCCAAGAAAAATGTAAAACATCTTTAATATATAATAATCGATTACTTTTTAGATAATAGGTAGTACATAATTAGAACTGGTAGTAAGTGTACAGGCATTCAGTAGTCTTTGAAATATGTAATATAATAAATATTCGTCACTTATCTAGGTTAAGTCCTAATAGTAATTTTTACAATTAGATACGATATGTAAGTAGTACATAACAACATTCAGATATGTCATTAGAAATTTTATGTCTCGTCTTACATTGTTTAATTATAATGTTTACTTACTGTATAAATTAATGAACAAATTATTACAAAAAATATATGTATATTTTTAATTAGAAAGCTGAAATATTTTTTACAATAAGTCATTCATTCGAATAACCTTAATAGAACTAGAATATTATCATTTTTTTGCTAAACTAGATCCATTAAAATACTAAGTGTCTTCAAATCGAAGACTTTTAAGATCATTTTGAAAGGTAATTTCTACAACTAGAACATCAAATTAAATATAAAGCAGCTAAGAACAAACTAATATCATTAGCATTATTTTGCAACAGATAGTCTTAAATATTGTATAATTCCTACGAAATTAAACATTCCAAAGGGATATAAAATAAACAGGTATTTATTGTGTGAAAAGTGATGGTAATGACGATAGCATTCGGATTTCATACGTGCTTTTTATATAAATATTTATTTTATTAACTCATTACTGGAAGGGGTTTTGAAAGGCGTCGTTTGCTGTATTAATTTCAACACAGCTGTATTTGAAAATATGATGTGCGCATGGTACATAACTTATATTTACATTACATTTAATGTCCAATTTTATACTTTGTTATCTATCACTTTTATTTTTAAAAATTTGTGTGACTATAGTTTCGTAAAACGATTTTACATTCTCAAACACTACTTTAAAACTGAATTAAAACACTACTTGAAAACTGTTTGAGAATGTAAAATCGTTTTACGAAACTGTAGTCACACAAATTTTTAAAAATAAAAGTGATAGATAACAAAGTATAAAATTGTTTTATTCCTTTTTAAAGAATTAACTATCACAAAGTAACGGACAAATCAATCAATAATTTTATGTCCAGTTTCACATTGTTTAATTTATATTTTTGCTTTTTACCCAATTTTGAAAAAAATATCAAAAAGATTTATGCTCGTTAGTAATAATTTTGAGCAAAAATGATTTAAATTCTTCTATTGGAACCTTCGGTGTGAAACACTAAACTCAAATAAATTTACCATTAAACATTAAATAACTTTTTGAAACTTCTCGGCGCACGTTTCGCTAACTATGTTAACATCATCAGGAGATGATTTAATCTAATTCAAAAACTAAACTATGTTCTATTTATATAAAAATCATGAACCGTGAAGTTTACTGAGCTTTACATTAATAATTGAAAAAGTTGACTGAACGGAATAGGTTCTTTATCCCGGTTCATGATTTTCTTATATTTTTTTCTATTTGAATGCTTTCATATATTATTTACACTTTGTACCAGTCTTAAATTCCTAATATCCATATTGTGGTCATGTGGGTCAACACAAAATTTTTTATTTCTCCCAAATCTGTGTTGTGCTGGCAATGTGTTCTTTAAATCTCGTTAATATGAATTTTTTGTTTGCTCAATATACCTTCGATCACAATCTTGACAACTAATTTCGTAAATCCCCGACTTTTTATGTTGTCTACTTCATCATTTGGATTACCCAGGACTTCTCTTAATTTATTATATGGTTTGTACAGAACCTTAATGTCCATTTTTTTCCAAATTTTGTCTAGCCCTCGTGTTAATTGGAAATCAAACGGTATTACTATGAATTTAGTTTTGTTCTGATCCGTTTGAAAATCGAAGATTATTTCAATAATTTTTTAAACTTATGTTTTCTAATTAATTCATCTACAATGTTCTTATTATAACCATTTACTTCGGATACTTCCCTAATTAAATATAATTCTTTGTTATAATTATCTTTGTTTAAAAGAAAATTGATTAATCTATTTACCATAATATTTAAACGAGCCATCTTATTTTGAAATATCAAAATCGTTAGGAATGTATCTTGAATTGATGGTGTTTTTTTTTAATGTCAAATTCTATCCTATTTTTATTATTTCTACTGACTAAAACATCCAGAAGTGGTAATCTATCGTTGTTTCGGACCATTTCTGGATGTTTTAGTCAGTAGCAACAATAAAAATAGGCAGTGGCGGCTCGTGAGGGAGGGCGTTTCTAGTTCGAGTCCTGTATAGGGTTTCAATAGCACGAAAAGTAGAAAAGAGGAAGGGGAAAGCAAACAAATCTTCAGCAGCACTATTTTCTTCTACGCCCTCCCACTTCAAAAACCCACAAGCCTCCACTAAAAATAAGTTAGATTTTCATATTTTTAGAAAAAACACCATCACTTCAAAATACATTCCTAAGGATTCGAATCATAGCTTCCAAAATAAGATGGCTAAATTAAATTTCATGGTAAATAGCTTAATCAATTTTCCTAATAAACAAAGAGAATTATAACAAACATAAATAAAATTAATTAGGAAGGTATCTGAAGTAAATGGTTATATTAAGAACATTGTAGATAAATTAATAAATTAGTTTACAAAATTATTGAAAGAATCTTCGACTTTTCAAAAGGATCAGAACAAAAATAAATTCATGGTAATACCGTTTAATGCCCAATTTACACGAGGACTAGACAAAATTTTGAAAAAAGTGGACATTAACGTTATATACAAACCATATAATAAATTAAGAGAAGTCCTGGGTAATCCACAGGATAAAGTAGATCATCTGAAAAGTCGTGGATTTACGAAATTAGTTGTCCAGATTGTGATCGAAGGCATATTGGGCAAACAAAAATCTATATTAACGAGATTTAAAGAACACTTTGCCCACGTTAGATATGGGAGAAATGAAAAATCTTGTTTTGCCCAACATGCAATCCAATAAGACCACAATATAGATATTAGGAATTTAAGACTGGTAAAAAGTGTAAATAACAATAGGGCGTTGGATGCGTATTAAAGCATTCAAAGAGAAAAATGTAAGAAAATCATCAACCGGGATATAGGACATATTTCGTTCAGACGACTTTTCAGTTATTAATGTAAAGCTCAGTAAACTTCAGGGTTCATGATTTTTACACGCTTAATTAGGTAGGGTTATGATATAAATAGAACATAGTTTAATTTTTGAGTTATATTAAATCATCTCCTGATGATCTAACAATGGTTAGCGCAACAATGGTTAGCGAAACGTGCGTCGAGAAGTTTCAAAAAGTGACTTGATGTTTAGTGGTAAATCTCTTCGAGTTTAGTAAAAATAATTTGTCAAATAATTGTACCGATTAACAAGCTTTAAAATACTTAAACTGTAATAGTAAAATTACTGTAAACTAAGTGCTCTTAAGAACCAAGCGTCTTGAAATTGAATAAGTGTAAAGCGATAAAAATTTCAAGGAAATTTGTACTACAACGTCAAATTAAATATAAAGAATGTAAGCACTAACATAATATCATTAACATTATTTTGAAATAGGCACTTTTAAAGATTGTAACATTACTGCAATATCAAGGATTCTAAAGAGATAAAAAATAAACTGGTATTTATTAGATTGTGTAAAAAGTGATGGCAATGACGATGACATTCGGTTTTCAGACGTGTTTTTCTATATAAATATATACTGTGTTAGATTTTTCTTGGAGGTAATATTGAAATTGTAATTGAATAGATTCTTCTTCGGTATTGTTTAGTTCAGTTCAATTATATTTTTCATATGAAATTAAAATATTCAAAGAGAGCAATGCAAACTGAAGGATACTAAAATCGAATGCCAAATTGGGTTTTGGTTCCAGATAAATCATGTTTATATAATTGGTTTTAATATCCATTGAATGATATTTAAAATCATGGTTGATGTAACTATTCATGGTAATGAAAATATTCCTCAAAGGTTTTCTCTTTAATATTGAGATCGACAATGGATACTGAATAATAATTAGTACACTTCTCATCGTCTACAACACTGAGATGAAAATATATAGGTATCGGACTGTCCGCAAACTTCGTAGAGATTTTCCATTGGTTGCTTTTATAACTCTTGTAAACAAAAATCTGTGTTGACTTAGTATTTGTATTTGAACTGTATTTATATATTAGTAATTCCTGTGATACTTACAATATTTGTGTTCAGATTCGCTTTGCCTCCAGTTAATCAAGTTGATTCAAATTGAAAATGTCGGTCGACAATTCAAAAAGGACTGGAACGCTGTTCAAACAAAAAATAAGATTTTTGCCATTTTCGGAGAGGGTTCTGTTGGGAGACGCATGGAGATTTTAACCTGGAAGGCCATAGTAGGCCATAGCAGACTAAGCTATTTGCATTTATCTTTCTCTTAAAAAAAAAAACCCTACGAACTTTCCGGACAACCCGATATTATGCATGTTAGTTAGGAAAATAAGGTCAATTATTCGTCCAAAGTATTTATCCTCATTAAAATCATTTGGGTATCATTATTAGTCCCATCTTGTGCTACGTCGGATCGCTCAGCATTGACCATGGGCATGGCATAGTAAATATTGGAATGGTATCAAGTCATGCACGTCGTCCTCAATTACCAAAGAAGTACATAAATACATTATTAGCAAAATCAATAAAAAAACTTGCAAAATCGTTGTTATATTTTTTTTTCAAAATTTAAATTGTTTACTTGTAAGAATGGTCCATTTTACCCTTTTTACGAAAATATTATTAAAACCGAAATCCCATTTTGGGTGATACCATATTTATATTAGCTAATATAAATATATATATAAATATATATATATATATATATATATATATATATATATATATATATATATATATATATATATATATATATATATATGTGTATATATATATATATATATATATATATATATATATATATATATATATATATATGTATATATATATATATATATATATATATATATATATATATATATATATATATATATATATAGTGTCAGATTTCTTTGGACTGAGTCCAATGAGACAACAATAGCTGAGGGTCATACACCCAACTGCTGGGTTCCACAATCTCATGTGGAATGCATAACAACCAGAGTCTCCGCCTAAAGGAATCCAGGTGGAGCTTGTCCCAGTTGTTCCAGTCAAGCAACTGACAAAATGCTCATTTTGACGCAAACGGAGGTTGTTGTGTGTACCACATGAGATTGTGGAACCCAGCATTTCGGTGTATGACACTGAGCTATCATAGCTGATTTTATCATATATATATATATATATATATATATATATATATATATATATATATATATATATATATATATATATATATATATATATATATGATCAAATTGTGAACTAGGCTCGTGGAGAAAAGTATTAAAAAGCTAAGGAAGTTCACCCGTGCTCCACGTCGTGCTTTGCCATTCCTTCCACCATCCAAAGCACAGTCTGACTCTTGCGACCATTTACCTGACTGCATGTGATTGCAGCCTCTATTCGACATGGCGAATTTATATAGTCATGGCTTTAGCCGTGCCTTCATCCGCTCTTCAGGTGTCCAGCTTGAGCCCGACTGACTACGGCTTAAGGCCAGAAACCGCTCTTGGGAGACGCTTGCTGGCGCTTTAGATGGCGGATGAAGGAATGGCAAAGCACGGCGTGGAGCACGGGTAAACTTCCTTAGCTTTTTAATATATATATATATATATATATATATATATATATATATATATATATATATATATATATATATATATATATTTATATATATATATA